>BDMV01000009.1:19154857-19184165 GCA_008326285.1 Oryza officinalis
GCTGAGTACCTCTCAATTTTGGAAAGGAGTTTTAAATGCTTGGAAATGGATGAAACTGGGTTCTGGGTGGTCAGTGGGGGATGGCAAACATATGTGGTTTTGGCATGATGTTTGGGTCACTGAGTGTCCTCTCAAAAGCATGTTCCCTAGCCTTTTTGAGATATGCAACCAACAAAACATCCTTGTGGCTGATGTCCCCATGGGAGGGAATAGCTCTTTAACGTTAGGAGATCTTTTGGTCCTAGGCAGGTGACTAAGTGGCAGGAGATCAAAGAAGTGATTGACAACATTGTAGTTTCTGATTTTGTGGCACCCCAAACTATGTCAGGCTATAAATGATACCCAACATAGGCGGTAGGTTACAATATTATCTGTATCTACAGTACCAGTCTCAGGATACACAAATTGGTAGTCAAAGAATAATACTGGTAATCAGAAACAAAGTTTTTTTGACAACACTGGTGGAGGTCTTATACATACTACCGTCGTGAATAGACCCCAAACTGGTATATTAAAACAACAAAATAAGCTAAGGCAGAATCGTAGGAACAACGGTGGGAAGCATGGAAACCAAAATGGTAGAAATAGAGTAGCGGACATGGACCGTAGGCTCGGTTTGAGAACTAGGCTCGTACTCAACCTGCTCATGGAAGTAGGCTTCGATAGAAGGGTCGAGGTATCCCTTCTCTAACTCTATAAATATAAATATAAACAAGGATGACTAGTGAAAAAGATATGTATTTTGCAGTTTGAAGAACTTTTTGGAAGAACAAATGATCTAATAAAAACTAGATGGAATATTATAGGAAATATACCGGCTGACTGGCAGGGTCCAAATGTTAGTGAGGAGAGGAGGGCGATCCATGGTAGATTGCTATAATGCTTGAACAATGTTCTTCATATATCGATAGGATAACTTAGCATCGTGTGCCTTCTTTATCTTATATATTTATATGTTATTTCATAATAAAGTATGCAGTCTAAATTCTAAATTTTAAGTTGAACTTGATGTACAATCTAAATTTATAGTTGTTTTGAAAATTCAACTATTGGAACTTAGCGCCCGCTATCTGCAATCCGCTACCCATACACTAATCCGCTACCGACCCGCTATACGTTATTTATTACCTTGGGCAAGAAGGCGTACCTCGGGGCAGGGGACGCCAGGGCAGGGGCGTTGAGCCAGAGCGTGTGCTGCCGTGGGGAGAGAAGGGAGAGGGAGGCCGGCTACCTTCAGGCGGCGGATTTCGTTGCATCAGAGGCTCGGCTCGACGACGACGTCGGCTTCGGGTTGGCGAGTTGGAGTTGTGCTAGAGTGGAGGACTTAGTGGAGGCTCTGGAACCTTTATATTCCCCATGGTGCATCAAGAGGAGAGCCATTGATGAAGAAGAGTGGCCATGCTTGCTCCTGTGTTTTCCTCTGCCTCCACCGTTCCCTCTCTACTGCCTGCTCATTGCTTGGAGTGGTGGATGAAGGTGTCGAGGAGACACCGCTTGACCTTGCCAGTCAGAGTGCAGAGAAATGGAGTAGAGTTGTGTGCTTGCAGGTATGGTGCAAGGTCGTCGACAGCAGGAGCATGCGTGCACATTTGTGGCTTGCTTGCTCCCATGGAGAAATGGATGAAGTGTGCACGTACACATGTCTGTTCTCGTCTCGCTCGTGGGTTGCCAATGAAAAAAGATGAAAATGGGAAAAACGACAGTCGGTTCTGATCCACATGTGCACGTGTATGGGTGAAAGGGAACAAAGAACCAAGGTCCGGGAAAATATTAAATAGGGAGGGAGGATATTCTCCAGGCGGTCGAAGTCCGAAAACAATATTTTTTTAAAAAAAGCTCCAGGCGAAAAGAAAATTATTTGGTAATGCCGGAAATTTCTGAAATTGAATTAAAACTTAACCTCGGAATTTTGAAGAAATGGGACAGGAATGGATGGCACTTAAATAAACTTTGAAATTAGGATTTTTAATGAAATAGCGGGCGTTACAGATTCCCTAGATACTCTAACGGTCTAACCTAGGGTTTGGAGACAAATAAGAGATTTACAACTAAGTCCTTTTACAGAGCTAGGACTTTCAGAGATGTAATTGATGACAAAATACAGAGTGCGGAGTCCTCCATGTCCCATGAAAATTAAACATTTCATTTGAGTTAGCTCAGAGAGACAAAATTCAGTCAGTTGAACAGCTGAGGAAGAAAGGTTGGGATTGTTCAGAGTTTTGCCAACTTTGTGGGGTGATTGAGTCCACAAACCACATTCTTTTTAATTGTCCCATGGCTAGGTTTATTTTGAGATACTTTAGGTTGGCTTTCAGTTCCAAATAATTTTGAGTTTTTTTGTTCTTTGCAATAGGAGAGTGACTTTTAAACATATTAGACTTAAGCTAGCTCTGTAGTTTACAGGAATCATTTGGTTGACTAGAAACATGATATTTAGAAACAAGTTGGTTTACTCCCGGCTGACGATTCCATTCCAAATCATATCTTATCTTCTGCAGTGCACACCCAATTTCGCCATGAAGAAGTGCTAGAGTTAGATACGTCGGTGCACAGGATGAAGGAAGCTATGCTTTGTCTGCGCCCAACCAGAAACGGAGTAGGTTGACCAGTGTTTCTATTTTGAAGTTGCTTTTGGAGTTGCCTGAAGTTTGTCAGGATCATCCTTTGTTTTAGTCCCTACTAATCTTGTGGTTTAGGTTAGAGGTTTGCATGTCTGTCAGTTCCCCCTGTGAGTGTTGGTAATATGCCCTAGAAGCAATCATAAAGATGATTATATCACATACTATGTTTACATCTTTGTTATACGTTGTTTCTTGAAATAGATAACTTATTATTGATCAATGAATATATGATTCATTCATAAGACTATTTATGTTGTATGTTACTAATTCTAAAGGGTCCCTGATCAAATATCATATATGGAACAAATATGATTCAATGATCAACGCATTTATTAATTGATGATCATGTCTCATGCATCATGGTACGGAGATACCAAATTAATAATGTCGACACATATTGGAGAACATGTTGTTGAATAGACCCAACATGAGACATTGCAAGAGCTATATGTGATGTGTCATCAGTGGTCTCATATTAGTGTTGGTGCAGAATCCTTAGACCTAAGATTATCATGGTTCCCAACATTTGTAGTAGCTTGCTTAGGGACTGCTAAATACTACTCCGTAACTGGATAGTTATAAAAGTAGTCTTGGGCATGCTATGAAACATGTAGTGGGATTTGAATAATCAAGATGAGATTTGCCCCTCCCTTGGAGAGATATCTCTGGGCCCCTCGATGTTATAGATTATGTAAGTGCATGGTCATGCCAAAAGTGATTGAGGAGTCAATTACAGGTTAAATAATCTATTACAAGATCGAGTGAATGATTGAGCTATTAAAGGATGGCACATATCTAGCCTTGAGCTTAATCGATATCGTGAGGCAAAGGGGTTCATACAAGTATACACTAGAGGTTCAGCCGATATGATCTTTATGTATGCCCGATGGGTGAATATGTTCTGTTAGGAGCCGCTGTTGACACGTGGACCGAAAAAGGTTTTTCGAGTTGCAACCAAGTGTACATGAACCTACAGGGTCGCACACTTAACGGGCCGAAATAAAGGGATTGGATGGAGATCCAATATTTGCTCAATTCGGATAGGGATCCGAGTAGGACTTCTATGGGCCTAGGACGCCCAGTTATGGATTCTATATATATCCTTCAAGTGATGAGACTGGTCGACATAGAGAAACCCTAGTCGTCACTCCCCTCCCGAGCAAAACCCTAGAGGCACACGGGCGCTAGCACGACCGTGCGACGTGTTCCATCCCTGGACATGTGGATACCGGTAGAGGCGCTGCTAGTCTGCGGTGTTGATCGGCGTGAGAGCACGGCGGGGCACACACACGAGGAGGAGAAGATTGGGTTGTTGCGATCTACTATTTCCTCTACATCGACACGCGCTACGTTGCCAACGTTCCTTTGGCTTTTTAGCACCTACTTCCGCTGCACAGCGCGTCGAGTGGTAACGATCTATGATCTCATACTTACATGGTTCCTGGTTTACGCAATAGAAAAATTTTGATTTATGCTATCGTAGCTTATGCGTATCCCAACAGTGGTATCAGAGCCATCTTGTATAGTTTGTGATCTGGATCTGTGCATATAGTTAATATGTGGCCGTAGTAGATGAGATCTATTACATGTTAGATGAGTTATCTACCTGGTCAGACCATGAGATGGATCGACAAGCACATGGGTTAATGGGATTAATCAGTATTGGGGTTTGGTGACTTCACCAGATTGTCTGGTATTTGTCACTACAATTGGTCTCATCGGATTGTCCGATGTCCACTAGAACCGTACGTCAATGAGAAAAAGTGAGACAATGAGATTGACTCGTTTTCGGCATAATTTAGCTACGCCGTTAAGGTTTTCACATGACGAATCATAGATGAGATCTATGTACCCCGTGACCGCTGTGTGCGTCATCCCTTAGATTTCGCTTGGGGTTGTATTCTATCTTGCTTTATTATCGTTGTATATTTGATATGACAATATGGTAGGATAGATTCCCTAAGAAAAATTAAGTGTACTTAATGTCCTTCCAATAATTGTACCTATCATGGTTGTCATCATCAGTGATGGGTCTGCCATAGCAGAGTGTCACTGGTTATCATGATGAGATAGTATGGATGCCAAAGCTCACTAGATACTAATAAAATGAGGATTTTGATTCACTATGTTGCTAGTGGGAACTTTGTTGCAAACTACATAGTGGGAGTATCTTTTGTTAAAATGTTTGATGAATGATTAAATGTAAACCTAGTGCTAATTTTGCATATATATATATATTTCCTATTGTAGATCATAGCAGCTCCTGCATCATTTAGTTTTAACTTACGGTCTATTCTTGAGAAAGAAAAGTTGAATGGAACAAACTTTATGGACTGGTATCGCAACCTGAGAATTGTTCTCAGGCAGGAGCGCAAAGAGTTTGTGCTTGAAGAGCCTTTTCTAGAAGACTTGCCCAACAATGCTATTGCTGCTCAGCGTAGGGAGCATGAAAAACGATAGAATGACTATCTGGATGTGAATTGTCTCATGCTTGCTACTATGTCCCCTGAGCTTTAGAGGCAATATGAGACATTGGATGCTCATAGTATAATTACGGGACTGCGTAGCATGTTTGAGAACCAAGCAAGAGCTGAGAGGTTCAACACCTCAAAGTCCTTGTTTGCGTGTAGGCTTGCAGAGGGTAATCCAGTTAGCCCACATGTGATCAAAATGATTGATTATATTGAGGGTCTGGAAAAGCTTAGTTTTCCCCTTAGCCAAGAGTTGGCTACTGATCTGATTCTCCAGTCGCTCCCTCCCAGTTTTGAACTATTCATATTAAACTTCAATATGAACAACATGTTGGCCAAACTTCATGGGATGCTAAAGGGCGCCGAAGAGAGCATCAAGAAAAACTCCAACCATGTGATGGTCATGCATAAGCACAAGCCCAACAACAAGAAGGTTGGTCAAAAGAGAAAGCTGAACTCCAATGAGATCGTGAGTACTAGCAACTCTAAGACCAAGGCTCAAAAGACCGGGCCCGCTAAGGATGCAGAGTGTTTCTTTTGCAAGGAGACAGGTCATTGAAAGAGAAACTGTAAGAAATACCTAAAACAGCTCAAGCAGAAGCAGCAGAATGGAATGAGTTCCACGTCAGGTATTAATGTTATAAAAATTAATCTTGCTACTTCATCTACTGATTCTTGGGTATTTGATACCGGTTCAGTTGCTCACATATGCAAGTCGTTGCAGGGGCTAAAAATAAGTAGGAACTTGGCAAGAAGTGAAGTGGACATTCGCGTGGGCAATGAAGCAAGAGTTGCTGCTGTTGCGGTTGGCATTATGTCGTTATCTTTACCATTAGGATTAGTTTTGGAATTAAATAATTGCTATTGTGTTCCAGCTTTTGTGTAAAAACGTTATCTCTGTTTCCTGTTTGCAAGCAGAGGGTTATGGTTTTAGATCAGTGGACAATGGTTGTTCAGTCTATTATAATTATATTTTCTATTTCCATGCACCCATGATGAATGGTTTGTACACTGTGAATCTTGATGAATGTTCAGTCTATAACATTAATGCGAAAAGGCAACGTCCTAATGATTTGAATCATATAAATGAGAGACACATGGAGAAGCTCCATAGAGATGGACTTCTACACTCTTTTGATTTTGAATCATTTGAGATATGTGAATCTTGTTTACTTGGCAAAATGACAAAGGCGTCTTTCACAGGTCAAAGTGAAAGGGCAAGTGAGCTATTGGCACTAGTACATACTGATGTATGTCGACCAATGAGCTCAATGGCCAGAGGTGGTTTTGGGTACTTCATTACATTCACCGATGACTTTAGTAGATATGAATATGTCTACTTAATGAGGCATAAGTCTGAATCCTTTGAAAAGTTCAAGGAATTTTAGAATGAGGTACAAAATCATTTAGGCAAGACAATCAAGTTTCTACGATCTGATCGTGGACGAGAATACTTGAGCCTTGAATTTGGCAATCATCTAAAGGAGTGTGGAATTGTTCCACAACTCACTCCGCCAGGAACACCTCAATGGAATGGGGTGTCTGAACGGAGGAATCGTACATTGTTAGACATGGTGCGATTAATGATGAGCCAAACTGATCTCCTGTTAAGCTTTTGGGGTTACGCTCTAGAGACAGCAGCGTTCACACTAAACAGGGTTCCATCAAAATCTGTGGATAAGACACCATATGAGATATGGACAGGAAAGTGTCCCATTTTGTCTTTCCTGAAAATTTGGGGATGTGAGGCTTTTGTAAAACATTTACAATCAGACAAACTCACACCTAAATCAAATAAATGCTTCTTTCTGGGATATTCTAAGGAAAAGAAAGGATATTATTTCTATAATCGAGAAGAAGGCAAAGTGTTTGTCGCCCGACATGGTGTTTTCTTGGAGAAAGAGTTTCTTTCAAGAAAAGATAGTGGGAGCACGGTGCGAGTCGAAGAAATTCGGGAATCACCAGAAAATGTTTTAACTTTCACGCAATCACAACAGATTGAGCAAGATGTTGTTCAACAGGTTGAACAAGTTGTTGTTGAACCAATTGTGCAAGCACCGGCTTCACGAAAGTCTAAAAGGACACGGCGTACACCTGCAAGGTACGTATTGATAACCACAGGACAACGTGATATATTGTTGTTAGACAACGATGAACCTACAACCTATGAGGAAGCGATGGTGGGACCAGACTCTAAGAAATGGCTTAGAGCTATGAGATCCGAAATAGAGTCCATGCATGACAACCAAGTTTGGAACTTGGTTGATCCACCTGATGGTGTAAAAGCCATCGAGTGCAAATGGGTCTTTAAGGAAAAGACAGATGTAGATGGAACTGTTCACATCTACAAGGTACGGTTGGTGGCAAAAGGTTTCAGACACATTCAAGGTGTTGACTATGATGAGACTTTCTCACCTGTCACCATGCTAAAGTCTATTCGGATTATTCTAGTGATTACTGCCTATTTCGATTATGAGATATGGCAAATGAATGTCAAAACAGCTTTTCTCAATGAAAATCTGGATGAGGATATGTACATGACACAACCTAAGGGATTTGTCGATCCACAATCAGCTAAAAAGATATGCAAGTTGCTTAAATCCATTTATGGGTTGAAGCAAGCATCTCGGAGTTGGAATATTCGTTTTGGTGAAGTAGTCAAGGCATTGGGCTTTGTCAAAAACGAAGAAGAGTCTTGCGTATACAAGAAGAATAGTGGGAGCACACTGGTGTTTCTAATCCTATATGTAGATGACATATTGTTGATTGGGAATGACATTCCTATGCTTGAATCCGTTAAGGCATCATTGAAGAAAAGTTTTTCAATGAAAGACTTGGGGGAGGCAGCATATATTCTGGGCATAACGATCTATAGAGATAGATCAAAGAGGCTAATTGGATTAAGCCAGAGTACATATATTGACAAGGTGTTGAAAAGGTTCAACATGCAAGACTCCAAGAAAGGTTTCTTGCCG
Organism: Oryza officinalis; assembly: GCA_008326285.1. NCBI lineage: Eukaryota > Viridiplantae > Streptophyta > Magnoliopsida > Poales > Poaceae > Oryza > Oryza officinalis. Next base: position 19,162,925 of record BDMV01000009.1, read on the forward strand.
ATGTCACATGGCATTAATCTTGGCAAGAATCAGTGTTCTCAAACGACTGATGAACGAAACAAGATAAATGCGATTCCATATGCTTCAGCTATTGGGACTGTAATGTATGCTATGCTATGTACACGTTCAGATGTTTCATACGCACTTAGTGCAACAAGTCAATACCAATCAGATCTAGGTGAGAGTCACTGGATAGCTGTAAAAAATATCCTAAAGTACTTGAGAAGAACTAAGGATATATTCTTAGTCTATGGAGGAGAGGAAGAGCTCGTTGTAAATGGTTACACCAATGCAAGCTTCCAAACCGACAAAGACGACTTTAGATCGCAGTCTGGATTTATGATCTGCCTAAATGGCGGTGCTGTGAGCTGGAAGAGTTCCAAACAAGATACAGTCGCTGACTCTACAACAGAAGCCGAGTATATTGCTGCTTCTGAAGCGGCAAAGGTGGCTGTTTGGATAAAGAAATTTGTTTCTCAACTAGGTGTGATGACTAGTGCTCTCAGTCCTGTGGACCTCCATTGCGATAATAGTGGGGCCATTGCGTAAGCCAAGGAGCCTAGATCGCATCAAAAGTCCAAACACATTTTACGGCGGTATCATCTCATTCGCGAGATAGTGGGTAGAGGAGATGTGATGATATGCAAAATACATACGGATTTGAACATTGCAGATCCGTTGACAAAGCCATTCCCTCAGCCTAAGCATGAAGCACACACTAGGGCAATGGGTATTAGATATGTGCATGATTGACTCTAGTGCAAGTGGGAGACTGTTGGTGATATGCCCTAGAGGCAATCATAGAGATGATTGTATCACATACTATGTTACATCTTTGTTATACATTATTCCTTAAAATAGATAACTTATTATTGATCAATGAATATGTGATTCGTTCATGAGACTATTTATATTGTATGTTACTATTTCTAAAGGGTCCCTGATCAAATATCACATATGGAACAAATATGGTTCAATGATCAGCGCATTTATTAATTGATGATCATGTCTCATGGCTCATGGTACGGAGATACCAAATTAATAATGTGGACACATGTTGGAGAACATGTTGTTGAATAGACCCAACATGAGACACTACAAGAGCTATATGTGATGTGCCATCAGTGGTCTCATATTAGCGTTGGTGTAGAATCCTTAGACCTGACATTATCATGGTTCCCAACATGTGTAGTAACTTGCTTAGGACTTCTAAACACTACTCTATAACTGGGTAGTTATAAAAGTAGTCTTCAAGCATGCTATGAAACATGTAGTGGGATTTGAATAATCAAGATGAGATTTGCCCCTCCCTTGGAGAGATATCTCTGGGCCCCTCGATGTTATAGATTATGCAAGTGCATGGCCATGCCAAAAGTGATTGAGGAGTCAATCACAGGTTAAATAATCTATTACAGGATTGAGTGAATGATTGAGCTATTAAAGGATGGCACATTTCTAGCCTTGAGCTTAATCGATATCGTGAGGCAAAGGGGTTCATACAAGTATACACTAGAGGTTCAGCCGATATGATCTTTATGTATGCCCGGTGAGTCAATATGTTCTGCTAGAGGCCGCTGTTGACACGTGGACCGAAAAAGGTTTTTCAGGTTGCAGCCGAGTGTACATGAACCTACAGGGTCGCACACTTAACGGGCCGGAATAAAGGGATTGGATGAAGATCCAATATTTGCTCAATTCGGATAGGGATCCGAGTAGGACTCCTATGGGCCTAGGAGGCCTAGTTATGGATCATATATATATCCTTCAGGTGATGAGACTGGTCGACATAGAGAAACCCTAGCCGTCACTCCCCTCCGGAGCAAAACCCTAGACGCACACGGGTGCTAGCACGACCGTGCGACATGTTCTATCCCTGGACGTGTGGATACCGGTCGAGGCGTCGCTGGTCCGCGGTGCTGATCGGCGTGAGAGCATAGCGGGGCGCACGCACGAGGAGGAGAAGATCGGGTTGCTGCGATCTACTACTTCCTTAACATCGACGCGCGGTACGTCACCAACGTTTCTTCGGCTTCTTAGCACTTACTTCCGCTGCACAGCGCGTCAAGTGGTAACGATCTATGATCTCATACTTACATGGTTCCTGGTTTACGCAATAGAAAAATTTTGATTTATGCTATCGTAACCCTTGCGTATCCCAACAGTGAGATGTGATCTTGCTTACCCTGGCCGGGCTGTGGCCGGTGATGTTTTTGTTTATCCATACCTTGAACTTTGCTTGTGAGCTGGTTTATCCAACGAACCTGCCGTGATGGATTTTTACAAAAGCCAGGTCTTACGTGATGATGACATTACTTCTTTCAATATACACAATACTCCTCAAGTTGCTATGCAAGGTTCAATCACTAGAGCCTGCACCCGCAAATTAAATTTACATATGAACTCATTCTTAAGTGCTTCTTGATATAATTTTGAGGATAAATCGCTACCTAATGTTTAATTATGATTAGGAACTATGAAGAGGACCAGAGAACACTTGGAGAGAGGCTAGAAGATTGACAAGGTCATCATGGGTGTTCAAGTTAAGATGGAGACCCAACTCATATCAAGTTTAAGTCCACCTTGAAATCCAAGCGCAACCCGCACTAAAATCGTTACCCAGATCTCATTCTGACTCCATTTTCGACGTTCTACATATGTATTGAAAGATAACGAGAATACCTTTCCAATGGGCCTGTCTCATGTCAAAATTCCTTCTGAGTCAACAGGAATCATCGAAATAAGTGGTGTCCAGAACTCCAGAATCTGTCCAGGTGTTGCGTCACCGTTTTTTTGGCCATTGGGTCATGTATCGTGTTGGAGTCCATTAGGGACGCATCCAAGGGTTTTTGGTCGACCCTAGAACTTATATATTCAGTAGCCGTCATCGAGTAAGGGTTGGGTTTTGTTTAGATAATTCTGCCATTGCATTTGGGTTGGGTTTTGTTTAGATTATTCTAGCATTACAGTTTCGCCGCTAGTTCGGTTTATGGAACCCCAACTTTGAGTTCTTAATCTTTTATCTGCAATTGAGTTCAATATTTCTTGTTCCTGCTTGTGTTCTTTGATTTGCATGCAAGGATTATACCTTCTTAGGTCAACCGGGCAGCGCACGATCGATAACCAGAGAAAACATGGTGTTACGATTGTTGTGTTCAAAGCATGTTGATTGGAAGTCGGATCATGTGTATCAAGGTTCCGTCAAGTCGGTAGTTATCCTCACCTGATAGAAGTTGAGTAACCCTCTTGCCATCATTATGGCCTTTATTCTAACTAGCTAATGGCCCGTGCATTGCGATGGATTTTCTTAAAGATTATAAAAGTATCTTTATTTAGGTTTCATCTGCTCATTAACTTATCCAACATAATAAAATTCTAATTATAAAACAAAAATTTTCATTTGACTTTGTAGTCTTTTTTTAAAAAATATGGTCTATTTGCGAGCATCGTTTTTTAAACCGGAAACAACACATTGTACCTAAATAATATTTTGAGTACTCTGTTTATTTTTCCATGTCTTAGTAAGTTAATTATATACCTAATAAACAAACATCATTGTTCAAATCATATCAATTGTCTGTGTCATATCCAACTAATTAAAAATACCAACCCCTAGCTTTATGTGAGTGAAAGAATATGGAGGGACTCAGTTTACTCTAGTTTTTGAAGATTGGGAAGGCGTTATACCCAATATTGCGGTTGAAAGAGATGATTCAATCGGAAGCAAGAGTTAAGAAATGAAAAATAGACTTAATAGCTAATTCTTAGCACCATTGGCCCATTTAGATGGAGGGATATATTAACCTAACCCTAGTTTCTCCCACCCCAAACCCCACCCGACCACTCCCAGTCTCCCCACTCGGCCGCCACCCTTCCTCCCGCGACATGGCCTTAGCAGCAGTGTGTCGCCCCCCAGCCAGGACCACCCTCCCCAGCGCGAGAAGACGTCGCCGGTCCGCCCCAAGCGGGAGCACCCTCCATCGTCTACCATCCATCCCAGCACGAGAAGATGCGACACTGTCCGCCGGTCCATCCCCAACGTGTGACCAGCCTCCGTCCCTCCCCCTCATCGGAGCTCGCCCTTCCTTACCGCCCCCAGCCTTCGTCATAAGTGTAGCAAGCCAATAAGAGCATGTGAGCACGTTCGATTGTTGCTTACTTGATTTGTGTGATTCTTTGTTGCTGGAGAATGGAACCAATAATTAATCTTTGTTTGATTGATCGATGTGTGTCTTGATTATTTCTCCCAGCCTCTCAGATCTATGCAATCTGTGAGCAGCTTGTTTTTTTGAGGGGCTGTGTCCATGTGTAAGCAAATTAAGGAGTACAGATCTCTGGAGCCGGTGACGGGCTGAGCCCCGTTGCCATTCCCCTCACGGTCTCTGCCTCTCTGGTGTATGTGGGTCTGACTGGTGGACCCAATGTCAAGTCGGTGGGCTAGCTGGCAGAACGGACACCACCAGTATCAACGTTTTAAGGAGTATAAAAAACATTTTGTTGCAGCTGTGCTTCTATCGTTGTAGGAACTGGAATGGATATGATGAAGTGGATTGCCAAATAGAGAAGTTAACTCCAGTATGAAGGGATTCGGTTTTGTTGCTTCACTTCATTATTTCAAATAGGGGATTTAAAATTGACGTTTGATGAGCATGAGTGTGGTCAAGTGTTCGTGATGCAAATAAATAATTTTGTTCATACATGACTTGACACACACAACAAGCATTGGGTTTGTGTACTAATTTCCACTGTGGTTGAAGCTATCTTTGGTACAGGGAAATTACTTCTATACATATACCGAGTATTCAGCTTTGTTGTTGATGCGTTAGATAAGGCAGTCAAAAGATTGATTACCAGTCATTGATGTTTGTCTTGTCTTGTACACAGATCAGCGCCAGTAACCATCTGAATGGCTCATTTAATCTGCAAGAAAAACAAAATATATATATATTGATGGTCATTAAATACAAACTTTAATCGTCAACTCCTGCATAAAATATATCAAATATAAAATCAAAACTTAGTGGTAGGGTTTTTTTACTAGCCATTTCCATTAGTCTTGGTAAAATATATGTATGCAGGTAATTTTGGGAGAAAATACACCCGCCATGTGACAAATTGAACCTCCGGCCAATCATATATGAGTACAAGGATTGGAGGGCCCATATGATAGTTGAAACCGACTTAAAGTGGGACCAAACCATCCTCAAACGTCATAAGGGCCCACCTGTAAGCACTGGAGAAGGTCGATGGAGAGTGGTGGGCCTCAGGGGTCGGCCGAACCACCCCTGACCCACCTCATCTCCACCTTACACGTGGATGGCCCTGATGCTTTCCCAATGACGGTTGTGGAGGAGTAACCGCCATTTCAACCGTCATATAAAGGCTATAAAAACAGTTCACACACTTTCAAAGCACACCAACACAACAAAGTAGAGTATAACTCATTTTTTAGGCTTTACTTTAGCACGTGGGATTAGTGAGAGAGTGAGAAGAAGCTCCGGAAGGAGTGCCCCAAAGTATCGGAGTTCTCTCGAGAATTTTCGGAGGAGTGTTGGGTTTGTTGGCATTCTTTCATCGGAGTTCCGAAGAAGTGCCGGAGCTGTCGGCTTTCTTCTCGCTTGTACCTCAACGGTTACTTTTTTCATAAAGTAAGTATTCGAGATTTGTTTATGTTATTTAATCAGTTTACTTAAGTGAGATATATCCTCATCGGTGTGGGTTCGTCGCTTAATTTATAATTAAGTGTTTTAGTACTAGGACTCTGATAAAGAAGAAAGTTTCTGTGCGAGGCTAGAGTAGTAATCAATAACTTAGACATGGTGTATAGGTTAGCGGTTATCTTTGTTTGTTGTGTGATCCATAAAAAATGAAGTAGACGACAGGTGGTGACAACTCTGTTCATCCTTTGCATCCCTCCACGTTCGGTTATATCATATAGCTCAAGGCTGGACTCACCCTGACAAACCAGGAAACGGCTGATGTCAAAGCATTCGATAGGGTTTTACCTTTAACTTAAGATAGCTAATTGAATCTATAGGTAATTAAATCCATAGGAATCCTCTCTAGCCAATTCTATTATCAGTTGTTGTACTTGGACTGAATCATGTTCTTAGATATACACATATGTTCCCTGTGATTCGATACCCTTGAAATACTCTGAGATGAAATGCTATAATGGTATCGGTGTGCTTACGGATTTATCTGTGTGGCTAATAAATACAACAATATAGTAATTTTCTGATAGAAGTGCCACCAATACAACAGAGGAACATACTGAGGAACTATAAATATGAAGTAGATCGGGGGAGGCGGCCGAAGAAACGTACCGCTGGACAGGAGATGGCTGGAACGACAGAGCCAAGGGAGATCTCAGGCGAGGAGGCAGGCAGCTTGCGGGGGCGGGGCGTTGCCGCCGCCCGGAGGCGCCGAGGAAGCGTCGGCCGTGGATGTCAATGAGAAGAGAGATATAGAGAGATGGTTTGTTGGGCCGGCTAGGCTCCGCGTGAGGCCCATTACTCGCTGAATTTGGAAACGAGCACGTCAAAGCGTACCACATGATCATTATTCTATTATATTGCCCCCTTTTGATGTTTTTATGTCTCCACGAGATTCATCATGAAAAAAATCTTAGATCTACATTTATAGAGTGAGTAATGGATCTCTTTGGCACATGCCAACTATAGATCCAAGATTTTTGAAGCTATTTCAAGCTTCACAAATCTATTGATCTATATCTATGATTACATTACTAACATTTAGATAAACTAGAAAGTTAGTCTGCACGAATGCGCGGGCATGCATCGTAATTTATGTTTGAGACACTTAGATCAAGTTTAATAGTATAGTCAACTGCTAGCTCTAAAAGTTGACACATCATCTATATCTAGTCTAATAGTCTACCCATACAATAATTCAATGTAAATATACACTATATCATTAGTATTTTCACCTCTCATACACACACAATATCTTGGAACACATGTTGCGGCTGACTATAAATTTGTAGCCCGCTTTTCTTCCCTCTCCTCTTCTCTCTCCTCTACAAATTATCGTCATTTAAAAATTATAATTATTAATTATTTTTTTTAGTTGGATGGCTAAATAATAGGAATTAGGGAAACAATGAAGAGCGCACAGTTCGAGCCAAAGGGAGAAATGAACAGTGATATGCACACGAGAGGGGAGGGAAAGGGAAAGGGGAAAGAGAAGGGGCCTTTGTTTTCTTTGAGATATTTCTATTGGGTCTATTGGAAGTGGAGGGAAATATTTATAAATAAACATTGTGTTTAGTAATTGTTAGCATTATTTGGTTGAGAAGACAAAAAAAGGCTATAATACGATCATATGTGATAATTTTTAATTAAAATATTATTAATATGCCATGTAATAATTTTTTTTCCAAGATAGATGTGCTATGATTTAAATAGTCATATTGAACGATTGTTTTTCTTGATGGTAGGTGCCTAGCTATGTACGTACGTACATGTTCTTTTTGTTTTTCTCGTCGATAGTGCGCTTGTTGTTGCCTCTTTTTTTGTCTGGGGTAGGTAGTACATATGCTTTTCTTTTGGTTTTTTCCTGTGAATATTTGTACATGTTATTTTTTTTCTCTGGCTTTTTTTCTCTTGGGACCATCAACAGGAGAAGTGGAGGATCCTAAGTACACAAATATGGGCCGATAGGGCAGAGGAGAGGGAAATGGATTATGAGATTTTAAACTTTTTTAAGATAAATTTAATAGTTAAAAATAGTGGGTCCACCGATCTATTAGGGTGCCATGCGGTGGCTTAGAAACGTTTATAGGATGCCATGTGACGGTTTAGGAGTGCTTGTAGAAAGTTTAGTGGATTTTTAGTATATAATAGATTATTTTATTCACATTTTAGATAAAATTTAAAGTTTTAAACCATCATAATTCGACATGGAAACCTCAAATCTATCGTAAATATATGATCTGGAGCTGTACCAAACATGATCTGAATTCTTATTTTTATTCTAATATACATTTTTTAATCATTACAAGCACAACTTTTTTATTATTTTATTTGAAAAATATTTTTATATATTAGTGGATTTTACTAAGTAAATTTGTAAATTAATTATTGGACCAATGTTAATGAATACTTATTATTTGTCGTACGAAGGCTGTAATTTTTCTTTATTTTGGATAAAAATTGATTATTCAAATATAAAAATGTTTCTTTTTAATTAATTTACGACACATTCAATTTTTTTTCAGGGTCCAAGGCTAGTGGAGAGGCGCTGATTGAACCCATCTTGGATTCTCAATCGACTATGTCACTAATTTAATTCCAAAATAAAGAATTGATGTGGGCTCTTTTTTCCACCTAAATAGCTGTAATTAAAAAACCAACATATTTAGTATAAGAATCAACATTACATTTATTTATGATATTAATAAACAGCTCGTGGAGCATACATGTTGGCACATGATTTTCATAAAAAAGTTCTTTTCAGTACAATCAAGATGTGTTTGGGTATTCCCCATGCCACTACAATTGCAATCCCAAATCCAACACCAAATCCCAATCCAGCAAAGAGGAACAGCACAATGTCAACAGAATCTTTCTTGGAATGATGTTGCACCACATACAGCGACGTCGTATTGTTGCATCCTTTTGATAACGGAGGGCCACATAAAGCATTGTTCCCTAGAAATGAGCTGTTGGAGAATGTCCAGAAATGAGGTGATTCTGGTATTCTCCCCTCGAGGTTGTTGTTAGATAAGTTCAACATAGACAGGAAATCAAGGAATGCTATCCCCTGTGGAATTTCTCCTGAAAGCAAATTTGAGGACAGATCCAAAGCTTCCAGCTGCTTCAAACGACTGAGCTGAGATGGAATTGGGCCAGTGAGGGAATTATGTGACATGTTGAGGCCATGTAGTAAAACAAGTTCACCGATAGCTTCAGGGATGCTGCCATAAAATGCATTACTTGAGACATCCATGAATACAAATGTCCTTAGTATCTTAGAGATTATGATGTCAAATCCTTTGTATGTTAGTATGGTTGCAACTTGATATGCACGGCCTTGTGTATCTTTGTATTCAATCACTGATGTGTCGTTAACTGACCCAATCACCATAGACTTCAAGCTCGTAAACCATTCTCCTGTCAATGCGCCTGAAAATTTATTGGAGGCTAGATCCAGGATCCGTAGACTTTGAAATTCACAACTGGTTTTGTTTTCTGATGCCAATTGCCCATAAAACTTGTTTGATCTTAGGACAAGGACTTGGAACCTAGGAAGTGTACTCATCCAACATGGAAAAGAGTCGCTAATCTGATTGTTTCCAATGTCAAATACCTCCAAATTTTCGCAAGAGGCTAAGGATCTAGGCAGCCGTCCTTCAATCGAATTTCCACTGAAGTCTAGCGCATTAAAAGTGCAATTTTCGCTGATGTTTTGTGGCAGCTCTCCATTAAGCTGGTTTTGTTTCAGATTTAATACTTCTAGTGCATTGGTGTCCTTCATTAGGCAAGAAGGGATAAAGCCACTGAAGTTGTTATGGGAAAGATCAAGAATTTGTAGAGTTCCACTACAAAAGTATGGTTGAATGCTCCCTGAGAGGTTGTTTGTTGATGCCTTGAAAAATATAGTCTGACTAAGTTGAGTAGAAATATTTGGCGGCATAGACGAAAAATAATTGTTTGAGTAATCAAGCCCCTCAGAGTATTGGGGTATAGGTATTGACCCCTTAAACTTGTTAAAACTAAGATCAAACAAATCTACAAAGAATGGAAGGAAGGTGTCATAGGCAATACTATCAAGTTCATTGTGTGAGAAATTTAGAAAGAAAATTCCTCGCTTTGACCATTTTTCCAATGCCCAGTAGGGTATGGCCCCATGGATATGGTTATATGAAAGATCAAGACCGATAATCCCATTCAAGTGTCTCAGAATGTAGGGGAAGTTTGTTAGGTTACACGACGCCAAACTTAAGTATGACAAGTACTGGGGAAAGGATGGTAATGAAGAATTATATTGTCCATCTACCACATTTAGTTTGTTGTTTGAGAGGTCCAAGTATAAGAGCTCCGGCAATTTCCACAGCGAGTTAAGTTCCACCGTCCCAACGAAATTATTTGAATGAAGATTCAGGTTAGCCAACTGTGTTAAATTGGAGATGTATGGATATATTAAACCTGAAAAGTTGCAACTAACCAGTGCCAATGCTTTAAGTTTCTTCAAGTCAGCTATGGAAGAAGGTACTGGTCCGTATAAACCACAACTAGAAAATTCAAGGACCTCCAAGGAGGTTAAGTTTGAGATCCATGAGGGAAACGATCCTACTACTTGTGACCCAGATACCTGCAAGCTGGTCAAAGATCTGAGCCTACCAATTGATGATGGCAACTCTCCAGCAAAACCACCGCTCGAATCAAGGCCTAGCTTCTTCAAAGAACCGAGGTTGCCAATGGAGCTTGGTATCGTACCAGAGAAGTTGGTGCTACCAACAAGCAAATCCTCTAGACAGCTACCTGATGTGAAATTTGGCAACGTTCCCCATATGCCATCATTCCTGTGAAGATCAAAAGTGACTAGGTTCTTGTTCTGGAGGATTGCCGGAGGGACCCATCCTTCAAGATCGTTGTAGCTAAGCTGGACAACACTCAAGGAGGAGAAGTTGGCAAAGAAGGCTGGAAATGAACCGTTCAAAGAATTGTACTGTAGGTCAATCACAGAGAGCGATCGCAAGCCAGATAGCGATCTGCAGATGCGGCCATGGAGCCCGCAAAAGGGCAAGCTAAGAACGCGGAGATTCGGAGTGTGCTCAGCTAGAGCATTGCACCAGTCAGCTTCTTGGCTGGATAGCTTCAAGTAGCCAAGATGAAGCTCCTCCAACCTGCTAAGGTTGGCAACCAGGTCTGTCAGGTTTGGCAGGGCAAGACTCAAAGCGGAATCTCTGACACCAACATATTCATAACCAATGCCGAATATCTCCGTTAATCCGTGGACATAGACGGAGAGATCAAGAGATACCAAGTTCACGAGACGGCCTATGCTGCGCGGCACCTGGCCTACGAGGTTGGAGGTGGAGAGGTTGAGATGGGTGAGCTTACTGAGCTGCTCGAATCCGGTGGATGGGATCTCGGACGCGCTGAAGTTGTTCCCGCCCAGGTTGAGATGCCTGAGTGAGGTGAGTTCGAAAACCGCCGGGTCAAGGCCGCCGCTCTCCAGCTCGCGGTCGCCCAGATCGAGCCAAGTCACGCGACCATCGTCGCCGCAGCGGACGCCATCCCAGCGGCAGCAGTCGGTGCCGGCCGTCCACGACCGGAAGGCGTCCATGGACTCGGCGGTGGAGGCGAAGGAGCGCTTCACCCGGAGCAGAGCTGACGCCTGGTCGGCCATGCATGGTGAAGGGTGAAGCAGCGAAAGTACGATCACCAGCTGATGACTGTGCAGCAGCAGGAGGAGGAGGAGAACGAAATGGTTGCCGGCCATGGGCCGCATATTGGAAGCTTAGGTTTGATTAAGCTGGGTTTGCAGCGCAGGAGAATTGCACCCATAGACATGGCGTCTCAACCCAGACTTATATACATGCATAATGCAGCTTGATTGGTTAGTCCTTAGTCGCGCTTTCGGAGAAAATGCCTGCTACTGCTTAGTACTCCTAACTTCTAACGAGTGCATGCATGTGCACGACTAATAAGTGAGACCAGTGACCACACATTGATTAGCACTAAACAAGTGGCAGAACGACTAACGAGCGATCATCCCGATGATGCCTGAACGGTGCCAGTCTACAGTCTGCCCACTTGCTTAGTTGTTTGCCCATACTAATTCACATGAGCTGTTTTTTTCCTGGAATTGCTAAATGGTTGTTGATAGAAAATTGGAGCTAAAATCTTGCAAATTCCTATCCTTAGGATTCGCGTCGTGATTCGTGCTCTGGCCAACTAACTCTTTCTCCTCCAGCTCTGGCAACCGTATTCTCCTCCAGCTCAGTGACACTCCAACGACTGGCAGTGGCCTAATGAGTTAGGGTTTAGAGTCTCGGGTTCGGCTAGAAGGAGGGGGGAGATCGCTGGGCTTAGAAGGATGGCTATAGAAGACAACGTCCCGATGGTGGGCTCTGGAGCCGCGGGGGTGGAGGAGGACGGTGGGCTGACATTGGCGGCTGGTGCAAATCGAAGCTGGCGGTTAGGATGCGGCGGCTGGTGTTGGCAGATCTGGCAGCAGGAACCCGCCGAAGATAGGGAAGATGGTAGGGCGGGGGCAGTAGCTGTCACTAGCTTGGGGAAAAGAAGGGGGGGAGAAGGGGAAGGGAAGTAGGCCGGCCAGGGTGCCTCGCAGCGTCGTTAACCTTTTCTGGCCAGCTAGCGAGGCCAGGCAACGCGTGGGGCGGCGGCGAAAGCGTCCCTAGAATGTATGCGAGCTCGCGACTCACAAGTGGCGGCAACGCTGGAAATGACGAGAGGGGCGAGCAGGGGTTATGGTTAGAGGCATAGTGCATGTATCGTAAAGCGATCCAATGGTCTAGAATTTACAAGTTTTATGAGGTGTTTCTAGATTACGTAAAAGACGTGCGCATAAGTATCTAGTGATGGTTGGATTTTTATCATGGTCTTTAATGTACTGTTGCTGGTTTGATCATAATTTTATATAAGATATTAGAAAACATAAAAAAATGTATTTCAGGATAAATCTATACATTTTATTTTTACATTAAGATTAAAGTTTTAAGCAAAGCATTAAACATCTCGAAATATCAATAGTCATAGTGTTTAGAGTAAATTTTAGAAAGCCCCACGTTTTAGGTAAAAAATATCAATAGTCCTTGTGCTTATTGTGTTTATAATATTATGACTTATGGCACATAACAGTCGGTTGGTTTTATAGTTTAAATGTTTCACAAAACCCCAATTGTACTGAAATCTTGATTAATTTCTTCATATCTGGAGCATTTTATTTTTACTATCAACTTTAGTGAAGAACTTACTAACTAAAATTGTTATATACACTCTATGTTAGAATTTTAAGTAAACTCGTGCTTGAAATACATAAAGGTAGGGTCTTGTGAAATTTTAGAACCACGATGGGTTATATGCCACACACTATAATACATGTGATTTTCTGCAACTTTGATCATAAAACATGTGGTTTTCTGAAATTCACTCTTGTGTTTATAATGAAAAATTGGCAACACAACACATCAATATGGGCCCCCGCGTTGTCCCATAGGACGACACGGGCAGCGACCGGTGCCACAGCATCCCACCCACCTCCCTCCGCTCCCTTGTCACCGCCGGAGCAGGCCGACAGGAACCTTGCGGCAGCAAGGACGACGGCAGCGGTGGGGCGTTCTTCCTCTCTCCTAGCGGTGAGGCCTTCTTCCCTTCTTCCTCGAGCTGAGGTCAACAGCAACGGGGGCATCCATGGCAGGGACGACCAGATCCGGCACTTCCTCGACCAGATCTGGCAACACTGGGGGACGCAGGCAGTGGTGTGCAGCGGAGCGATGGTCTATGGTGTGAACTCCTTTCTCCATAGAGGCACGCTCCTGGATGGCGATGTGGGCCGGGACTGCCATATCCGTGTGTATGCTCGACTGGATCCGGCTTCCTCTGCTCGGATCTGTGTGGGGCGACGATGAGAGACGGCGATCTGTGTTGCGAGGTGGCAGCCTGAGGATGAGGGGAGCTAGGGTTGGCATGGCATGGGAGGCTGGCTGGTTGCCAACATGCACAAGGTGCGTAGGTTCGGCGGTGGTGCAATGAAACAAGGACGAGGCAGTGTGCCACCTGTGAGAAACATTTTCCTAGGCGGACGACCTAGTGCCGCCGCCTGCGAAAATAAGCTTCACAGACAGGCAGCCCCATAAAGAAGGCCGCCTGTGAAGACTATCTTCACAAGCGGCTGAGCAACGAGGGCCACCTTTGAATACATTATCATTGGTAGCTGGAAATGCAATGCAGGCCGCCTGTGGTGATTTTACGCCAATTTTGAATTTCTTTGTCCCCCCACATTTTTCCTTGATAATTTTGAATTTGTTTTTCGTTTGCGTACTATGTATATAGAATTGATGAGGATTTGACTAGGCAATCAATAGAAAGGTTATTTTTATTGATTGAAGCCGTAATTGATAACATATACAATATTAATTAATTAAAGGCTGCGTTTGAAAGTGAGTTTGGAGTTGAATTTTTCTGTGACACACAAAATGAGATAAGCTATTAGCTTATGATTAATTGAGTATTAATTATTATAAATTTGAAAAGTGGGTTTTTATTGTATAAAGAAAGTTCTATATAAAAAGTTTTTGCAAAAAAACATAGTTTAGCAATTTGGGAAACATATTAACAAAAATCGAGGAAGTGGCCACTCCAAGTAGCCCAAACGAACAGGGCCTAAGTCAAGCTATTAATATATTTATACAGTACTTATAGGCACAAATAACTTGATCATGCATGTGAAATATCTTACACCTCGATCTAAAAATAGTATTTCTTGTCCGAGTTCGAAATAACGTCTTTTTCAAAAACTGCCCAAACTTGTGACAACATTATGGTGGATGAAGTGGCACATGTCTTTGTTGATGTATATTTTCCATGGTTTTATCATCCAGCCTCCTATCAAGACATAAGAATTTTATGAAACTGCATTGAAAATGATGAATAGTAGAGAAAGAGATTACTGCGTAACGTGGATGATTGTATTGAGCCTCGAGGGCCGGTATATATAGAGATTACACGGGTAGAGATAAGGAAGGTACTAGAGATAAGGAATGACTATAATCAAATCGATCTTATCCTAATATTCCTATAACTACCATATACACTCTATCATCCCTCCACAGTCTAAACGTGAGCAGCGCAGACGCTTAGACTGAAGAAGAAACTGACGAGAGTATTCAACACAGATGATAGCCCTTTGTGCCAGTGTCGAGGTAGCCAAAGCGAAGGATGTGAGGAACCCGTGGACGATGAAGTCATGCGTAGAGTAGCAGTAGTCGATGTAGTTGAAGTCGGGGTACTGTTGTCAAGGTAGCTGAGCCGCATGGCGCGCAAGGGGCACCAAAGAGTAGTCATGGATGCATGTGATGGCGTCGTGGACTGAGGTGAGCGAGGACGCGCTGAAGACGTAGACGCTAACGCAATCATGGCAGTCATTGGGGAAGATGACGCCGGAGAGCCAATGCAGTCGAACCGTGGAGGACGAGATGTCACACCGGGTTTGCCAGACTTGGGGACAACTCAGGACAAACCGAGCTGCGGGACCAATGGCGGAGTATGGGCGACTGAACCACCGGCCTAGAGTGGTGACAGTGGCAGCCTAGAGATGCAACGGCCATGCTCGAAGTAGGCAAAGAAGACCTTGATGGCTGATGATGACCTCTCCCGACAACAAGAGTGTCGATGCGCGAATGGCGGTGAAAATGACGAGAACGGTGACGCTGTGGCCCGAGGTGGCGACACAGCTGCGGCTCCAAGTCGATGTAGTGGCAAGTGACCACAACCAATGACACTGCGGTCTAGAGGGACGACGCAGCGGTAACCCAAAGCTTGTATTCCCCGACTTTCCAGTCTCATATTCCACACACAGGAGTAGGGTGTTACGCTTTCCAGCGGCCCGAACCTGTATAAACGCTTGTGTCCCTGTCTCTGGAATGACAGATCTCACCCTGTGCCCCCAATCGAACTGGCAAAGGGGGGCCCTCTCTGTCCCCTGTTGAGGAGCTAACCCTCCGTCAACCGTTAACAAAGGCCCTTCGCATAACTCACTCCAAACCATTCATACCGCGCTAAAGTTACGCCCCCACCCCTAAAACCTGGGTGCGCATTCCTCGTGTGTGGCAGTGAATCCGAAAGCCCTTAGCCCTTAAATCGGGGCCAACCAAACTCCATCACGGCTACCCTCGGCTGGGTACCTACACCATAGCCCATCATTAAGCTATATTTTAATTGAATAATTATAACCAATAAACCATGGTCAAATCTCTCGAGCTCGCAACTCGTCAAAATGCTAAGTGTTCATAATGTGATTATCCCATTATGTGAGCTAGTGGTAATTAAGCATGGCTGTCGGAGTATGGAATTCCTTTCGTGGGGAAGCTAAGTAATCCCTCTTTGTGAGTTCGGCCAGGGTGCAGTTTCAAGCTCGGGTCCTAATCACGTGAAGAGATGAACAAGAGAAAGTATACAAGTTCAAACCGCATGGATGCATAATACACTACTCCTGTGGTGGAATATGGATGATCAATTACAGGAGATGTGGAAAGTTCTAAGTGAGGAGGAGAAGATCCTTGCTCACCCGATGTTTGGCTAACCTAGCTTAAATAAATATGTGAACCCTTTTCTCGGTGCCATGGATCCTCCTTTTATACATGAAGGGGAGTCCACAATGTCGTTGCATGCATGCAAGAGTAGGCCCACTCCCCCAAACTTGGTATGCTTAGTCTTGTCAATGTCCCTCCAAGCCAACAGACCAGATGTGACTCCCACACCTATCGACTGACAAGTGGAGTGAATAGTCAAAAGTCTTCATTCCAACTGTCTCTGGGCCTATCTTTCAGCCACATAGCCAACAAAGGTGGGCCGGGCGGAAGGTTGCTGAGGACGCGCCACGTCGCACGTCTCGTTTTCTCCGGGGCGACGTGGATATTGCTGACGGTCGTTAAATGCGAACTTTAACCGTCGACTCCTGCATAAAAGAATATAATATCAAACTTAGTGATAGGGGTTTATTACTAACCATTTCTACTATGTTTGGTAAATATTAGTATACAGGTGATTTCTGGATGAAAACACACCCGCCATGTGACGAAATGCACCTCCGACCAATCATACGCGAGCACAAGGATGAGAGGGCCCACATGTCGGCCCTCCAATAGACTAAACTTGACCCATGTTAGTCGCACGCACTCACGCCGACAATCACCAACATTCCAAACCAAATTTCCAACCAAAAACCATCACATGGTTTTCAACTTCCTTACCAATTTTCCATCACAAATAAACTAAAACCACACTTGGTTTCACATATATGCAACCTCGCATTGAATGCGAGGCTTGATTGGGGCAATACGTTGCTGCTACCCCGAGCACTCGAGGGAAGGTGGCAAATGTGCCCCGAGCATCACCCATGACAGGCCTTGCTTGGGGCAAGTGGTAGATGTGGCCCATGCATAGTCCATGAGGGGTCGTGCTCAGGGGCAGGTGGTAGATGTGCCTCGAGCACAGCCCACTGAGGGTCGTGCTCAGGGGCAGCTGGCAGACATGCTCCGAGAACAGCCCATGGGGAGGATTGGGAGGCGTGGTTGGGAGCAGATGTGGTTCGTCTATTGTTGAGAATCATACAGATGGGCGTCTCGAGCAGACGGTGATGGGGACCTTGGTTTCCATTTCACTAAGAGTAATATTATTGGATGTATATGCATATTTTTTAAAAACAATCTTCGATGACATTTGTTAGTTGGTATGTATGGGGTGTGCACTAAAAACTTATGTACGCACACTGTATGTTCTCATTTATTTATTACTTCCTTTATCCCAAAATAAAAGAAATTTTAATTGGATAAGACACATTCTAGTATTACGAATCTAAACAATAGGTGTCTAGATTCGTAGTATTAAGATGTGTTTCATCCAGTTAAAATCTCTTATGAGGTGGAGGAACGGACGAAGTACTACAGCTCTTACGATGTGTAATAAAAACAGAACACAATGATGTGATCCTTTGCCGTTCTATTCGGGTTCATTTGACCAAACAAAGGCTACCCTAGGTCCAAGATACCTATTTTGTAGAATGCATTTATATTTGAGACATCAGGTTTAGAAAAAAAAAAGGCAGTTTGCTATTGTTGAAAGATCTAGACTTTAAAAAGAGGATGACTTTGAAAGTCACCAGTATAATATACCACACTGAAAGTTTCCAAACTCCAATTATTGAATTACATCCAACCTTATTTTTTATGCCAATTAATTACCTATGCGTTGCAATAAAAGGCGAAAGTTTACAATAAAAACTATATACAGAGTATGTGTTGGTAGCAATAAAAACAATAAATTTTGATACCTCCTAGAACCCGAGGTATGAAGATATTCTAAAATTTACGCTAAAAAATGTTATATCTCTGGATACATCCTCACCAGTTCTTAGTTCCATGACAAAGATCATATATGGAGTATGTGTTGATAGCAAGGAAATTAATAAGGTCGGTCCGTTAATCTTGTTCTGTTTCTTTTCCCAGCCAAATAAAAATAAAACGTCGTATCATTTGATCAAGTTACTTCACTTTCAAACTTAGACCTTAAAGTGGGAAAAAAGTGATTAATTTTCATTGACTGGGGGTACATACTCATGCCTAACTACTCAGAAATGTCGCTATTGCCGAGACTTGACCGACCTATGGGCTATGGCACCATCTGACACGTACGTTGACCTCGTGAGCGAGTCATCTGCTGGAAATTCCTCGTCGCTAACTTGCTAGCTACTACCTCCTATCCAAAATATAATCGTTTTTAGAGAAACACGAGTATTAAAAAAACAGATAAAAATAATTAAAACAAAACTATAATCCTTTGAAAATAGAAATTAAAGTAGATGAAAAATTAAATGAAGAATGGTTATAATTGACTTAGAAAAAGTAATAGATATAAAAATAGCTTTATTTTAAAGATAAATTACTGTGCTAAAAATAACGAGATCGTGCCTAGCGAGCGAGCGTGTAATCTGGGTATAATTTGATGCTTCTCTCTATATAGGTGAGATCTAGGAAAGCTCTTGCAGCCTACAACTACTGGCAGGGGAGTTCATGGTTGGTCTCTCCGTTAATTAAACAAGTTTTTATAGTGAAAGATCGAAGCTAGCCTGGAGAGAATGTGCAGGTGCAATCTGCCAGCTTACTTGTTCATTCTTGTCACTGGTCTACTGCTTGTTCGTGTGCACTCCGATACTTCTTCCTTAGGTACATCCAATCTTTCCATCTATATATTTTATACATATATATATATATTAGCATTTCTTTTTCTTAATTCTTATGTATACTTTAATTCACTATGTCGTAGTGTCATGTAAAACTAAGAAACTGTAAAACAAATAAGGTGAGCAGAGAAGCTTAACTTATCTTTCTAGGAACCGTGTTAAAGTTGATAAATATGGGCCGCAAAACAGATCATCTGGCTCATGCTCAACTCGTTGATTTGAACACGCGGCCACGCGGGGCCAAGCGGTAAAACGATTTCGTGTTCATACTTGTTTAGTTGTTTTTTTTCTTATCAATCAATCATTTTTTTGAACTACTAGATCAACATTTGCCAATTTAAAGACATATTAGATATAAAAGTTCGATCGTGGGTTTTGGTGGATTAGTATATATCCAATTAACGTATAATTAATTAGATATTAACTATTATAAATTTAAAATTTAAATTATTAGAAAGATAATTTTTTCATCCTTAAGAATGTACTAACAGATACCACATTTTCTAATTTAAAATTTTGTATCTCTGGATACTACTCAACGTTCCAAAAATCTTAGCGTAACATTTAGGTATCTTGAGGTACTTTTTTAAGGACCATAAAATTTTTTTTATTATAATTTTTAAAACAAAAGTTTATATATATATATATATATATATATATATATATATATATATATATATATATATATATATATATATATATATATATATATATATATATATATATATATATATATATATATATATATATATATATATATATATATATATATATATATATATATATATAATCATACCATTTTGCACTTGGGAACCATGTTTACGATATTTTTTTACTACAATCTTTAGCGAAAAATAGGATTAGGCCTAGTTCGATACAGATGTTTGAGGGATTAACTCCACTATAAGGGAACGCACGGCGGCACGCTGCGCACATCTACACTAACAAACATGACTTAAGTACAAATTCTATTAAACACATATTAGGTATTATTAATTGAATGTTTCCCTTAATTTTATTTAACCTCAAAAAGTAATCTCAAAACATTGTAAGTACATAATTGGGAGCATTTGAGTGACGGCAAACTTCAAATGGGAAAATATGTGGCTAAGAAAAAAAGGGACAAATGAGGATGATCGCAGAGGATATATCTGTCCTAAACATTGTTTATGTAGTGTTAGAATCACTACTTGTATACAACACAGTTTAGTACTTTAGTTGGCAAAGCTGATTCTGCCACCTCTTACCATCCCAAAGTAACAAATGGTTGGACGACAACAAAATTAGCTATAATCGATAGCAATTACTTCACCGGCGGCACAATGATGCAGATGGAGGCGGCGGCACAAACCAGCGGCACCTCCAATTCTACATCCTTGTCTGCTCAGATCCATCCAATCACCGGACAGCCTGATTCAGCGCAGGTGGTTATTTGAATTTGAAATAACCCTCCTTCCCACCCGTCGCCCCCTCCTTCTTGCCGTGTCTCCCACAGCCAAAACTGCCCCAGATCTAATTACCGGGGAGGGGAGCCTGCCTGTCTCTTGGCTCCGTTGATCTAGAGGAGGGACGGGGTGAGGGATGAAGAATAAGAGAGAGGGGGGGCACCGGAGCCGCCTCGGACAACACTATCAGTCCCCGACGCTGCCGTGAGATGAGCAGAGCGGGACGAGGGCGGCACTCGTGCGGGCGTGGGGAGGAGGCCGGGTCGAACAATATCCCGGGCCATCGAGATGGTGGGGAACTGCCGCGACTTCCTGCTCCCTGCCGCCTGCCCTGCTCGGCCATCCTGCTCCCCTCTGCCAGGTCTGCTTGCCGACGCAGCCTCCTGCGCCTTGCCGCCGGACCTGCTCCCTACCGCCGGCCTTTCTCGCCACCGCCGACTCCTGCTTCTCCCTACACCGGCAAGTGCCGCACCGTGGTAATCGACTTCATCACCGAGCTCCTCCACCGAGGTCCATGTCGTCGATGCGGGAGAGGACGGCGGCGGTAAGGGCAGGGGATAGAGGGCGGTGGAGGGCGTGGGAGGAGTGCGGCAGCGGGAGGCCGGGTGGAGGGCGACGATGTTGTCGTCCCCTTTTCCCGTCGTCCTTCTAAACGCCGGTGCTGTCCTTGGCCCCTGCTCCTACCCAATGACGCCCTCCCTTGCCTACGGAAAGGTCGGGGAACCCTGCCGCCCGTGAGGTGGAGGAGAATGGGCCGGCCGCCAATGCCGTTGGGTCAGGAGGGAGGAGGGGAGCACCTCATCATCGGCCGGGAGGATGGGGGCTTTGCGCGCGGCGGATGAGACAGA
>BDMV01000009.1:19184178-19311638 GCA_008326285.1 Oryza officinalis
TAGACTGTAGGCAGCAGAGAAAGAGAGGGGATTGGATTAGGATGTATTTTTGTGGGAATGCCCTCATACTTTTTAGGACTACAGTGTTGTCCCTAGAAACGAAATTTTCTCTTCTTCACATTGTATTTCATATAAAGGTAAGGTTTTTTCGTAAAAATTATAATAAGGATGAGTCTTCAAAAGGACTGCCTCGCTATTTCCTAAAGTATTGAGTTTCTCTTTGAAAAAATGCATAGAGGCATTCGTGTCCTGCATGCACAGCACGGCAGAACCTCCCACACCCAGTTGATGGGACCAGACACAAGGCAAAGCGTGGTAATCGTTATATGTATCAGCAGTCGAGCTCACCCGCACGAGGAGCCGAAAGCAGCAAGAGGCGACTTGTAATTTAACGAGATAGTCACAAAAAGTTCAAAAAACTGAGAAATTCGGTGGGGTACCTACACTGGTTATGAGCTGATGATGGCATATTATAGCAAGTACCGCAATGAGCAGTAATAGCCTGCTTATGTAGTAGGATTTTAACACATGCATGTGGCAGAGAGAGAAAGTGAGCAACTATTTTAACGACGGCTCTGTGCGCGAGCCTAGGGGCATTTTGCCTGCCATGGGCCCATCCGCTGCTAACAACAGCTAGGAAAAATTGAATACTGGCTAGTTCCTTGAGAGCTGAGACTAGCTTTGATTTAAAAGGTGAAGAGGTGTTGCCTGTACATATGACAGATTAGTTATCAGTTGAACGACATGACAATTAATTGGAGCCAGCAGTCGACAACATAAGTTAGTAATTGACCTTGCTCTTAGAGCAAGTATAATAAATATCCAAACACAAATAACAAAATATCACGAAAAATTAAATGATGAGATATAGGAGAGAACGAAGAAGATAGAAAGAGTCGCGCCTCATGTAAAGAGTAACCTCTTTACAAACTCCAAAGTAAAACAAATAAAAGGATAGCGTGGATTGAATAAAGTAAATAAACTAAATGTTATAATGCATTGGAGGTAGTATATTAGACACATTACGTTGTATATGCTATCTCTTAATTGATTAGATAGTTAATGACATGGATCAAATTAGAGGAAAAACTCACCCCTACGATAAGGCTTGCTTTTAGAGAAGACAATATATGGTTGTTTAAATATTAACTATTACAACCTTGAAAATTTATTAAAACTTCTATTTAAATTTTTTTCTGAAAAATCATATTGTTTAGAGTTTAAAAAATATGCACAGCTAGTAGCTACAAAGAACAGGGTCAAGTCATCTGGACTTGAGGAAGGAACTATCCCCTCGGGTAGATGTGAGATTACTTTGTTCCAACTATTTATGGGGTTTTGAGGGAGGAAGATTCTAGCATAGTGAATGAGAACCGTCTTTCTTGTAAGGCACGTTTTATTGCACTAATAGCAAAAATTACTCATCACATGCCATAGGATAAAAAATGACACCGCTTTACCGTGTTATTAGTAGACAGCGTTTTGTTTTTTTTTCTAATTGGCGGTTTTCTGGAGAAACTGTTCGATCTTTTTAAAGAGGTGGGCTAAAGGGGTGAGGCGCAGGATCGGTAGGATGGAGAGGACAACTCCATTTCCATTTTAAAGTAGCAGAGAAAATAACGTATGATCACTAAATTTTTTTGAAAGGTTCGTGTATAGAAACTACAGGAGGAGCAACATCAGTGTATAATGTAAAGAGCAATTCTAAGATGGGACCCATAGGAGTTATAGCACCAAGCAAAAAAAAATGCTTCAGCATATAATATCAATATTGAAGGTATAAGATAGTCTCCATTTAGGATAAAACAAGACAATCTCTCAATCTCTTTGCATCATTCATTATCTTTGGACCGTGATAACATGCGACCGCATCCTTTTCTCTCTCAAATATGGAACCAATATGTTTGGTTTGGGCTAGATGTGATCATGCGAGCTAGTCACTCCTATGAATTTTTTTTCCAACCTCACCGTTACCCCTTCCTCCCCATCTCGCCGCCGCTTGTGCACGCGTCCACGCTAGGATGGCGGTGGCAAGGTCTTCTTCTCTTTTTCAGCGATCCGACGCAAAGTGGAGGGGCGGTGAGCAACGACGGCGATCGAAGAGGCTAGGAATGAGGCGAGATGGAGGCAGCGGCTGGATCTAACGAGGTCCTGGTCACCGCATGCAGAAGGTGTCGATGACGCTGGGATCAAATGGGGCATCCTAGTTGGTGGCTCGCCTAGTTTCCAATGCGACATTCAGTGGAGGCACACGGGCGGTGCCAGCTCGGACCCGGCAAGAGGTCCTAATTGCCGTGCGTGAAATGCTACATTGAAGCACTACTGGACAACTGATCTTTGGTCGGTTGGCAAAAACCAGCAAATGTCTCGAATGTTTAACGAACCGGTGCTAAAAATGCTTTAACACCGGTTCTAAAAGTCCAAGCCCCTCGAAACATCTTTAGTCTCGGTTGATAACATCAACCGAGACTAAAAATGCATCTTTAGTCTCGGTTGGTGTGACCAACCGGGACTAAAGATGCCTCGATCTTTAGTCCCAGTTTATAACACCAACCGGGACTAAAGATGCATTTTTAGTCCCGGTTGGTGTTATCAACCGGGACTAAAGATGTCTTCAGAGTTAGTTCAAAAAGAAACCATATCTATCCAAGTTAGATGTGTGTGGTAGGTGGGATGGTAATGCGCGTGAGGGCTGAGGTGAGAGGTCTTGAGTTCGAATCCTATATTGCATACATTTTTTTATCTATAGTACCGGTTATTTCAACCGGGACTAAAGATCTCGATCTTTAGTCCCGATTTGGTAATCCCGGTTCAATAACTGGTACTAAAAAGGGTTATGAACCGATACTAAAAATTGATTTTCCAGTAGTGAAGCTCAAATCCGGCGAGGCACCCTAGTTGGTGGCCCACCCAGTTTTTAACGTTATGTTCAAGGAAGGTGCAGTATGACAGTGGTGGTGGCGCCGGTGGTGGCCGAGTGAGTTGGCAGTGGAGGTGGTTGTTGGTTGGCTAGGCACTCTGTAACGTGCGGTCGTGGATACTGAGGTTTGGAGTCTAAAAACTCATGTATGTTTTGGCTGTGTATATCCTTCGTGGATATAGCGACCGAATTAATAAAAAATCCATTATATAAAAAATATTTTTTTCCATGGCATATAGAACTACTACTGTCCTAATAATCTCTCTCTTCCGATTCTCCTCAAAATCCAGCAACTAGCAATGCTCCAAGCCTTTAATATACATTTTTCTCAAATAATAGCATACAAGTCTTCCTACATATCTATAACTAATTAAAAAATACATAAGGATTCCACACCGATTTTTCGTCAATCCCTTTCTCCCTCTCACACGCCGCCCTCTCTCCCAACGCCCCTATCTCTTTCGTCCGTCCCTCCCTCCCTCTTGCGCGCCTCCGCTTTTGCCTCCCTCTCGGCGCCCTACCTCCCAGCGCCCCCATCTTTCCCTTGCTGCACGTGTTCCCCCTCCCCCTGCGGCCCCTCTCCTCCCTGGCACCCCTCCTCCTCGTCGCCCCCTCCTCCCAACACCCCTCTTCTTCCCTGCGCTCCCTCCCTCCTGCGCATTCAAGGAAAACAGAACCCCCTTCGTTCGGAAACACATTTTGATGCACTCATCCGGCCGCGTTCACCACAAGAGCTTTGTCATTGCCGTTTCTCTCTCTGTTAGGATCACGTCATTGTCAGCCACATTTTTGCTGATCTGGTTTTCTTCCTTGCCAACCGCCACCATCTATGGACGAATCACATCGTGGGACACGTCCGGCCACCTTACTCATCACTGTTTGGTCGCCGGAGCACCATCGCCCTCCTCTTATGTTTTTTGTTTGTGCTAGGGAAGACAACGAACAGTGTTAGTCGTTTTTTCTCCATCTTTCGTTCTTCCTACGCATTCAAGAAAAACGGAATCCCCTCGTCCAAGAACGCATTTTGACACACTCATCCGGTCATGTTCACCACCAGAGCTCGCCGTTGCCGTTTCTCTCTCTGTCGGGACCACATTGTTGCCGGCTGCATTCCTGCTGTTCTAGTTTCTTTTCTGTTGCCAACCTCCACCATCTATGGACGAGACACATCGTGAGACACGTCATACCACCTTCCTCATCGCCGTTTGGTCGCCGGAGCACCAGCGCCCATTTTCCCTTCTCTTTTGTTTCTCGCCTTTGGCTAGGGAGGATGATGAATAGTGCATGTTGGTCACTATTCTTTCTTGGTCTAGCTCAACCATGCTCCTGAACCACTTACATAATATTGAGACCATAGGAATATGAACAGAACATGAAAAATCTAATTTATATCAATAAAACGGACACCTGTTCAAAAATTAATGATCGGATTTTCATCTATGAGCTAAAATAAGATTTTTTTTTTTAATTTCTAGCTAATTTCAGTTATTTTTCTATTTGCAGTATTAGTTTTAACACTATTTGATCTATTAAAAATTATTATAACTTATGATTTTTCTATGTATGGAATTATTTATAGCTAAATAAATAAATAGGAATTTAGTTATATAATTTTTCTAATATTGAATTATCATTCCGACCAAAGTTATGTGTAGTTTCATGTTGTTATTTTTATGATTATATTTTCTTTATCGTTTATATCTAATTGTGATATATGGTTTAGGATTTTAATTTATGTCAATGAATGTTATTTAGAATCCATTGCAACACACGGGCATTATGCTAGTAACACACAACATTGCAAGGCGAACCATCAATTTTTAAAACAACTAACTTAAGAAGTATATGTATCACAAAAAAACTTAAGTAGCCTCAAGAATTATATTTAGAGACTTGTTTGCCAGATAGCATAGTAAAGACCTAAGGAAAAAATTAATTTCCCCATGCCACCATTAGCTTCTACCACATGCCATGAGAACATTTGTCTAAGGGGCTGTTTGAATGGGGCTAAAATATTTTAGCTCCTGTCACATCAAATGTTTACACTAATTAGAAGTATTAAACGTAGACTACGGACAAAACTCATTTCATAACCCTGAACTAATTCATGAGACGAATCTATTGAGCCTAATTAATCCATGATTAACCTATGTGATGCTACAGTAAACATGTGCTAATTATGGATTAACTAGGCTTAAAAAATTTATCTCACAAATTAGCTCTCATTTATGCAATTAGTTTTATTATTGGTCATGTTTAATACTCTTAATTAGCACTCAAACATCCGATGTGATAGGGACTAAAATTTAGTCACTGGATCCAAACACCACCTAAACCTCATCAGATGTCTTTTCCAAGATGCACACTACCGACCCACGAATCTCTGTGGAGCACCCAAACAAAACAGACATGGCAGATCCTCTGTACTGCCTCCGCAGGCACTTCCAGGGCGTGAGATATCTCATATCTGAGCCTGCTGTGTGGATGCTTTCTGTTGGTAGCTTCTGGTATCAATACATCCAACAGTAAACCAATTGTAGTTATCTGAACCAATATTGACCAAAATAACTTTTCTAAATATGCTGTATTACGGTGAATACAAATAACCTTTATTTTTCTGGAATATACTTCAAACAAAAAGAAGCGGATGCAAGGGAGTACCATGTCTATCC
Source organism: Oryza officinalis (assembly GCA_008326285.1). Classification (NCBI taxonomy): domain Eukaryota; kingdom Viridiplantae; phylum Streptophyta; class Magnoliopsida; order Poales; family Poaceae; genus Oryza; species Oryza officinalis. Next base: position 19,189,771 of record BDMV01000009.1, read on the forward strand.
TGAATGCTTGATCTACATGGTCCAGTGACCTCCGATAGTTAAAACAAAATTCTAGGATATACAAAGTTTAAACCTCACTATATAAACTCTCAGCTTTTCAAATTTCAACTGTCCTTTAAGTTATAAACTTCAATATTAAGTGACACCATTTTGAAACATTCTCCTTTAGAGTAGGGTCTGCAATGAATTTCCTCCATATATATTTTACAAAACAAATCCACATTTGAACTGTTTTTTTTTCTGTAAACCCCTAGCCATGCACAGGATTATTTTTTTGTTACGACATTATCAGACTCAGACAAACTTATGCATGTATACCATGTTCATTTTGCCAACTTAAAGATCTCAAAATATGTTGCTGCCAAAAGTTATAATAGTTAAATTTTGCATATTTTAAGTGCCAGTACATTTTTAAGGGAAATGATTATTCTTTTTATGATTATAACTCGATTGGCTAACCTACTAACATGTGGAGCGCAAATGGCACTCACTCCTTGTAGGTGAAGGGTTTATAAGCATCGATTGTGGGCTTTCCAGTGGCACCAGCTACCTGGATGAGAAAACAGGTATCAATTATACATCAGATGATGGGTATATATACACAGGGAAGGACCACAACATCTCTGCAGAATACAATGGACAGGAATTGTTCAAGACAGGTCTGAACCTCAGAAGTTTCCCTGCTGGAGGTCGAAACTGCTACACCTTGTCTCCAGCAACGACTGGACACAAGTATCTGGTAAGAGCAACATTCATGCATGGGAACTACGATGGCAAGGAGCATGATCTTGCCCGGTCACCACTGACTTTTGATGTCTATATGGGACTTCATTTCTGGGACCGGGTCAGTGTAAATAATACAGCAAAAACATACATCGCTGAGGTGATCGTTGTTGCCGAGGTGAACTCAATATCAGTTTGCTTGATGGACATTGGTAATGGGACTCCGTTCATATCATCACTGGAGATGAGGCAGATGAAGAGTTCATTGTATCCAGTAGTCATGGCAAACCAATCCATTGCACTGCAGGAACGATATAGCATGGGGGTAAGCAGTCTATTAAGGTAAAAATCAAGTTCAGACACTAGAGAGAGATTCTTTCCCCTACAATTTCTGTGTTACTATTAAATTATTTTGGTCCTTAGAAGAAGAAATGCAGATTTGGTTCCATAATATTGTGCTAATTTGAACCAAATCTTACAGAAGAAAGCCGACCCAAAATACGGTGCTAGAGATGGCATCATCACCTCGTTTTGTTACTACCATCAGATTTTAATCCAATGCATACAAAAGTAAAGAACTATTATAATAATTCATATATCTAAAAGTTCTTCATATGCATTTCTTTCATAGTACATCAAACATGAATAATTTCCATGAAGAACTGCAGTTTTAATTCAACTTAACTAAACTTTGACTAAATACGGTCTCAGGTTGATAGTGCTAGGATGAATGATCATATACAAAAAACATGGATATGAATTGCTAAGTAATTAACTGGAAAACTCAAGCTAGCAACATTAAGAACATAAAAACAAAACTCCCTTATTAACTAAAGAACATATATGCCACTGTCTTTTTGCGACTTCTCACATATACCGCTACTCCGTTAGTGACCTCCTCAAATATGCTGTTCTCTGTTATTCAACAGCCATTTACAGTTTCACCATTAGGGAAATTCAAAATATTTCTTGAAAATTGAAAAGAAAATGCAAAGAAATTCAGAAAAACATAGAGATATAAAAAATACAGAAGATCAAGGATAGTATTTTATATTCCATAAAACTAAGAAAATTGAAAAATAATTCCAGTGTAATTTTTTTAGAAATTTTCCTCGTGTAAAATCTTCTCAAATATTTAATTGATTTTTATGTGATCCTACAATAGTTTTTGTATTCCTTTTTTAATATTCTATAAGTATTTTCTCTTTTCTAGTTCTGTTTTGAATTCTCTAACTGTCAACCCGTATTGACTAATTAACGAAGAGTGGTACTTTTGAAAAGGACACTAACAAATTAGTGACATGTGTGAAAAATTGCCAACAAAAAAAAAGTAATGGCATATATGGGAATTGGACATTCATTAGTGGCAAATACAAAATTTGCTGATGCAGATAGATGCATCCTACATTGATTACAACTGGTTAGAAAATTGATATCATACATCTGGTTAGAAAATTGATATCAACTACAACTACAATAAACCAAAAGTATATACCTAATGCAAGCACAATTGTTATATTCCTACAAGAAAAGAGCATGATAGTTATATATGCATTTGAAAAATGAAAAATTTTGAATTGTCACCTTTCAAGGTATCCGGATGATCCCTATGATCGATTGTGGTGGCCATGGCAAGGTGGCCCTAGATTACTCAATATATCCATAAATGAGACGATCAAACGCTACCCGGGTGACAAAATTGAGGTGCCAATGAGAGTCCTCCAAACCGCTGTCACCTCGTCTGCAACCTCCATCCCTCTCAACTTCTCATGGACTGCTCCTACCATTTGGCCGGCCACAGTAGCAGTTCCTGCATACTACCTCAACCTGCACTACACCGATTTTCAGCAGAAGCTGCGCGAGTTTAATATATACTATAATGGCTTCTTGTGGGTGGGAAACATCAAACCAGCCCATCTCATAGCAGACTATAGGTCGGCCACTGTTCAATTCACCTCAGACAATGGTTTCTACAACTTCTGCCTCATTGCTACAAAAGCTTCTGTGCTTCCTCCCATCCTCAGCGCCTACGAGATATATTACCTCGTTCAACATGATGTCACCATGACTTCTTCAGAAGATGGTATGCACATTCATATCACTAATCTCCTCTGGTTTCCAAGTACCACTTAGTACCACATCATTTTTTTTACTTGACGTTTTTCAATTTTTGCTCTCTTTGAGACGTGACTTTGATGTTTGACCAATATATTTAATAAAATGGCATCAAGGAATAATGATAAGATTACATTAATGAAAACATTGCTAGTGACAAATCTAGTGATGTAACTCTCATAAAAAAAACTTGATATAGCCAAACGTATCAGTGGTCAAACTTTAGAAAGATTGACAACACAGATTCTAGAACGTCAAGCGGATGAGATTCTCTGACTTCACACAGTGAAGTCAGAGAAGCACAGTGTCATGACTTTGTGGGTATTCTCAGTCATTCGATTCGCTGCGAACGAACGAGATCGATCACAACAGTACCACATAAACAGTGCCATTGCACAGTATTTTTCTTGTTTGTCATTGTTGCTACAGTAAATCACTGCAAAACACTGTAGCATAAGACACAAAATGTTGTACTCTCTTTGCCTTTGCTCCATGAAGTCAGAGGAGCCGGACCGAACATCAAGTAAGGCACAACGGAGGTAGTGGTTTGCTTGTGAAGACCAAAATATTCTTTGTAGAAAAACAAACAATAATCACAAAGACAAAAAGACATAAAGCAGAAAAAAGAAACCCATTCCTGATAAAAAAATAAATATATGACTCTTTAGAAAAAGGCAACTTTCACTACCAGTTGCCTTGCTCACATAATTTCTTTAATCAGTTCTGTTCTTTTGAGTCGTTCCAGTTTGTTATAAACCCTCAAATAGAAAGTAGAATTGCAACCTCACTTTGCTGCAAGAACTTTTTCTTAAAGAAATGATTTAACATGATTTTATTTATCATTCTACTTCAGTATTTAACTAAACAAATGTAACCCACACATATGATTATTTTATTGTCCTTTCTAGAGATGACTGTTCGTATTGAACATATGTGTACTTAAGACATCAAACCTGTGATTTACACACTGACAAATCATGCTGAAATACAAATAGAGAAATCTAAAAATATATTATTCCCAGTTATGCATTTGGTGATGCCTTTTTAAAAATGTTCTATCCATTTGGGTTATCCTTTCCTCCTCATCTTATATACACTGTAACGCCTAAGCATGTTGTAGTGGATATAAGATTTTGAAAGGGTGATAAAGCTCATATATAGATACTAAATCTAACAGTTTTTTGAATTTAAGATGACGCTGGAGGTTCCCTATAACTTCTTTCGTATTCAGCTTTAGTCAAAGTTATATTATCTGCCAAAAAACCTACCATCTCAAAATGCTCTAACTAACATAACATAACATATGCAGCAAGATCAAGTTACAAAATCCATGAGCGTGTTGGATACTAAAGGCTGTTAAATTAACTCTTTTTTTTAGATTTACTCCAGTGATGTTTCATCCTATTTTATTTCTGTGGTTTTCAGTTGATGCTATGATGACTATTAAATCTGAGTATCAAGTTAAGAAGAACTGGATGGGTGACCCATGTGTACCAGAAACCTATGCATGGACTGGTTTGACATGTCAAAGTGACGGAATCATATCAAGAGTAATATCCATGTAAGTATACAGAAAATGATTAATATATTTTTTATATTTATTATATAATTAACAAAGATGGTTTAACAAGCTATGCTGGATCTTATCTAAATTTCCAATAGTATTTTTATTTTCAGACATGGCAACATTAATTAACAGAATGCAACTTCTTTTCCCAGAGACTTGTCCCAGAGTGATTTACAGGGTGCAATATCTGATGATTTTTCTTTGCTGAAATCACTCCAACACTTGTAAGTATAACTGTACCAATATGTGCTAGACTGCTAGGTCAGTACTTCACATTGGCACAGTCTACGTACCTGAAAGTGTTAAATTTCACCAAATTTATTCAGGAATCTTTCATACAATGATTTAAATGGATCAGTGCCCGACTCTTTCATAAACCTATCGTCCCTCCTTGTTCTGTAAGTATTACCCTCTAGAAGTTCAGAAACAACATAGTTATTCAAATTAATCAAAACGATCTGCCTCCAATGCATTTGCAGAGATTTATCAGGGAATCATGATATCAGTACTATTCCAGAAGCTTTATGCACAAGATACTCGCTTATTTTGAGGTTTAGATCTCTTCTTCTCTTTAATTTTGCTCCATAAGACCATAACTGATATTAAAAACGACTTTTCAGGATTGGACTTAAATTGAGAAGTTAATGTACCACAGAGTATCAACACAGTAGTAAAAATGTAAAATACAGGAACATAATTCCTCTAGCTTTATAACATATATCTGTTGACTTTTTTTTTCTGCGTAGTACAACATGTAGGGACTTTGGTGAAACAAAAAAAATGTATTATGCACTAATTAAATTCTATTGTTTGGAGCTGTGATAGCAGCAATGGCGCATTCACATAGTTGATATTATTTTGACCAATTCACTTTCAGCATATTTTTTCCTTGTTTTAGGTATGAGACCACCAATGGAGATCCATGTAATGGAAAATCGCCAAAGAAGAAAAACATGGTTGTACTGGTTCTTGCAATAGTGATCCCTGTGCTGATGGTGGTGCTTCTAGTACTTACTTCGCTGGTGTTTTATTTCTGCAGAAAGCAAAGTAGGTTCCTTGTGTTGATTCTTTCATTTAAATTTGGTTTATTACACATGTAGTGAATGTTATGGTGGGACTGGGATTTAGTGGGTGAAGATCACTAAGTCCCTTCTCTCATCCAATTAACTGGAAGCTCGTCTAGCAGTCCCCATGTTGATCCTAGTTAGTAACAGCCTACAAACTACTGCATTAATCAAAGAAAAAGAAAATATTCTAGAAACTCCAACACTAATCAGGAAAAGAAAACATCTAAATTAACCATATATTTTGTGGGTCTGAAGTCTGAACAATCCAGCGATTGTGATTTTCTATAGGCTTTACCGTGGCTTCAAGGCCTCGTACATCTGCACACAAACACAAAACTATAACAGTTTCCAACAAAGGTAAACAACCATGCCCTAGTATCCAACGCGTAAACACAAAAGGGGTTACCAGAGATAGTTCATAACCATCATTAAAGATGATTTAGTGGACCATCTTGATTTATGTCTATGATAGTAAGGGTCAAGATGGACAATGTTAGAACCATCTGCGAGAACTACCATCTATGATAATGGAGTACCAAAGATATTGGCTCTAGTTTTGAACCGCCTCATAGAAATTCTAAACTAGAACTACCTCTAGTAGTGTGTTGTATATGTCAAAACCACTTCTTAAAACCATTTCCTGAGACTGTCTTTTGGTGTAGGACCTGTAGGTTGATTTGGTTGCATAAGTTTTAGGGCGGATAGTTCCTAGAAATCATGATTGCACATACGCATTCTACAACAGGAAAAAAACATATGTTGCAGCATCGTTTGTTTGACAAAATATTTTTATTGTCAATGTACAGCTCCAGTTAGGCTGCTTGGATGTGTTGATGTTCCACATATCAAAAGTAAAGATTGTAAAGACCACATAAATATATCTGATGGTCGTGAGTTCACATACAAGGAGCTGATGGAAATAACAAATAATTTCTCGGTGTGCATTGGTGAAGGAGGGTTCGGACCTGTTTTTCATGGACGGCTCAAAGATGGTACTCAGGTTGCTGTGAAGATCCATTCTCCAACATCAGAAATAGAGAAGGGAATGACAGAGTTCCTAGCAGAGGTATTATTCTGTACAATATAGTATTCATCAACTTAGCCAAATTGAAAAAAGACTCCTATTCACGTACCATTTAAACCCATCCCTCTCCAAATTTGTCATATGCATAGACGTTATTTCTTGTGGTTTTGATTATATTTGGTAGTATTTCGATTATCTGAGTACTTATTTAATAAATTCATTAGCTCGAGTGATTCTGGTAGTTGTAATACACAATTTGGATCAAATTTGATAAGTACTTAAATCTAATAGTACGAGTTAAGAGTACTCATAATTATAACGAATACTAATTTGACTTAAAAATAATTTAAGTCATTGGATTTTGAACATTTCAAAGATGTAATAAAACAAAATATAAATACATAACATTCACCATCTAGGGATATGTGCATGGTCAAGCTAAACATTTAAAACATTTTACACTAGTAATTTAGGTCGGTTATAGATTAAACTATAAACTATAACCAGTGCTCTATAAAGCGGGTTCTGGGACCTTGTATAAGTTGTAAGTGTGTGCATATGCTCTAGAATGCCAAGTATTCCTGAGCGGTTGGTCTACAAGTTCATAAGGGTAAGAAGGCTGCTTATTCGGATAAGCGGTCCACTATTTACCATGTTCAAGGCCATTTAAAAGGCTTATCCATGACATAGTCATATATGGTGCTAGAGCTAGCTACCTCCGGTATGGATTCTTGTTGGCCTTAGTTGTTCAGTAAATAAAGATAGATTAATTGCTCATAAATAAAGATGTATTAGATGGCAAATTGGCAATATTGAATATTGTGTTGGGCTTGTATTGGTGGCTTGGTGCATAAAAGTATACGTGTTTGTTCTGTACATGTCCTTTAACATGGCCACTTTCCACATAAGATCTACAAGGTGGGGTGGGCACACCACACCGCATTGCTTATCACTTTTTAGAACATCGACTATAACAAGCATTATCAATAACTACTAGCCGAGTGTTACAAACTTAGAAGGTCTAGAGACACTGATTACATCGCATCCTCAATAAGATATCAGAATTGAATAAAGCACTATGACACATCCCCTTATTCTGAATATGTTTGATTCTATTTTATAGGTTGAAAGCTTGACAACCGTGCACCATAGGCATCTTGTTTTTCTGGTTGGCTACTGCACCAACAGGAATCATTTAGCTCTTATTTATGAGTACATGCCAAATGGAAGCCTTTACGATCATATACGAGGTTTGTGATACATAAACTTCAGGTTGACTTTCTTATGCTATGTCCTTCCTGTAGAAAGAAAGTTATCTCTATATATATATGTGTGTGACTTTTACGTTGTTTAGCAATGTTGCAATATGCCATGGATTTATGAAGTGTTTGTTGTTACAAGTTGTAAACATCTGTGACTGGTAACTACAAGAAGGGTTTTATAAGGTACATTACATTTCTTGTGATCCATCTAGGCAGCTACTCACCTTCATTTCTTGCTGAAGTTAAACATGGTGATCATCCATGACTGCTAATTCGTAACTGATAACTTCATATCATCGCATGGAGTTATTAAGAGCAACCATAAAAGGGTTATAACAAATTTACAGGTTACAACAATACCAACTGTTTGCATCATAAGTTAATTAGCAAGAGAAGCCACAAAACGTATACACTCTTTTAACATTTTGCAAATGGAGAGACTTCAGTGCAAGTTAACGTGTCATACATTAGGAGGTGTAACTAAGTATGTGGCACTCGTATATACTTCCCTGCTGCACAAGGTATGACCATTTTATTCAGAAATTTAGTGATCCTAATCTTGAACCAGTATATACTCCCTGTTTCACATTGTTTGGCCATTTTTCCATAAATTTAGTGGTCTGTGCGCATGGTGGAAATGAGAAAATGATGGAGTAACAGCCTCTGCCATTTAGTATATTTTACAAGCCAACACAAAGAAATTAAAATAATTGAGCTCACATCTAAAGATGATGAGCAACTTGCAATTGCATTATGAATTTGTGATATACATCTAGTAATCCTTTTAGTGGCCATGCAGGCAAGAAAGCAGTTATCCAGACATTGAGATGGTGTGATCGAGTAAGAATTACACTTGAAGCTGCACAAGGTTAATTTGGGAAAACCACCTGCCTCCCTGCATTTCATCACCTTTTCCCCAGTACATATTTAACACACCAAGCTACACTTTAACATGCAATTTTACGTAGGTTTGGACTACTTGCACACAGGATGTGTACTACCAATAATTCACAGAGACCTGAAGTCACACAACATTCTTCTAGGACGTGACATGGTTGCCAGGATCTCAGATTTCGGACTGTCCAAGTCTTATTTCAATGTTGCACAAAGTCACATATCTGTGACTGCTGCTGGGACAATAGGCTACATTGATCCAGAGTTTGTTCTTATACCCATTTTATTCCATAATTAAGTTGAATTTACTAAAAAGTTAAAGGATTTTTTTAGAAAAAGATATCTTGCTGCATTTTGTACTTAATTACAAAACAGATAGCAGCTCTGATGAAACCAGCTAACAGGGAACATTGGTTCAACTGTTTCAATCCAGGTACTGCCTTAGTGGCAGACTCAACACAAGTAGTGACGTCTTCAGCTTTGGAGTAGTATTGCTAGAGATTGTAACAGGCGAACCTCCGATTGTGCCAACCACCGTGCACATTTTGCAGCGTGTAAAGGAGAAGGTTAGTACAGGAAATATTGAGACAATTGTTGACCCACGACTTGATGGTGACTACGATGTAAGTTCAATCTGGAAGGTTGTGGACATAGCGCTGTTGTGCACAAAGGAAGCATCTGATGAAAGGCCAACAATGAGTACGGTGGTTGCACAACTAAAGGATGCCTTGGCATTGGAAGAAGCCCGTAATGTGAGTATCAGTGATATTAGCCAAAAGGGTGCCAATCTTGGCTTGTCATTCAACTCGATGCCATCAGCAAGATGAAAGAGTGTGCTCAAGTAGTTAAGTACATCGCACAGTTAATCCTTCTCATTGACTGTATGTATTATTGTAATAAGCATGGAGTTGTGTGTCAGCCCTCTAGCGTTAATTACAATTACATTGCTTTGCTACTTGATAAGTTGAGGAATGTATCCATGACTCGATGAGTTCCTATCCTGTGCTAATATATGACATTCTGGACCAAATCTAATAAAAGTTCTGAAATTTTGATTATCAATAAATTCTAAATATTTAATTTGAAGCATAAAGATGGTATGGGCAGATTTGTCCTGAAGTAATTTCATAATCTCATACTAGATTTTATAAACTTATCTTAGTAAAAAATAGTTATAGCCAAAGTCGCACATCGAAGATCATAAACTATATACCGAAGACAGAGTACCAAGGTTTTGCTTTGTTGGGTGATGTGTTAAGAGAACAATTTAGAATTAAATCAGCAAGCAAATTAGTAGCTCATTATCATGATTCCAGCTTCTGAAATGTGGTACTAACATCCTGCGTTCTTGCGTGACAGATCTGCCCAAACTGGCAAGCAGATCCAACGCCAGGAAGTAGGAACAAAACTACCTGGAAGGAATTAGTCCGGATGAATAATCTTGCGTTCCAAGGAGCAAGTACATGCCCACAAGAACATTCATTACTCAAAACATTTACCTGAAGAACGCTGACCGTCGTGCGGATCGTATTACGGCGGTGGCTTCTCAAATCTCAAGGACGGCGCCTGCGATGGCGCGGTCGGAGCTCGTACGTGAGCGTGGTCGATCCAGGAAGTGGGTAGCAAGCGGGGGGAGTGGTACCGAAGGTGGAACTCGAGTACTCGACCGAAGTCGCACACGCGGTGGCGGCAGCGGCGGCGGCGGCGGCGGCAGGATAAGAGGCTGCGGCCGTCGAGCTCGTCGGACTTAAGCTGGGCCGTAACTGTGTTGCAACTTGATGCGTGGGCCTAATACAAGTGGGCCAACATATAATGTTTGGGCCCTTTATTATGGGTTAGACTATTATAGTTGGGCCGGAGCGAGATCGTGGCTGACGTGCGGACCCACTTTTGTCGGGTCGGATCAGTAGAGCCGCTGCGTAAGGGCCCATTACAGATGGGCTAGCTGACGTCCGGGCCGTTTATGGCCGGATTAGACTGTTCAAAATACTAAGAAAACCGTAAATTTTGACCCCCAAAGTATGGAGCATCCTTTTGTGATTTGAATCGGACAACATTGAGACTGGGAACCTCCATGAGATGAAGAGGTGATGGATTCGGTGATCTTTAGAAATATCTTACATCTTGTTAGAGGGTGGCTTTTAGATATATGAATAGGACACCACGTCTTGTACGGAGAAGTGCGCTGAATTCTATGATCTTTGTAGGCATCGAGTTCAATTTTCACTTGAAGTATGATTCGGCATTCAACCAGAGGATAAGTAAAAGTCTTGTGAATTGGACACCACGTTTTGAAGTCTTTTTCGACGGGTTTCCTTGTTGGCATCTGGTTCTCGATGGAAACCGGGAGATTGGTCGTCCTAGGAACCCCATCGGCGTAAACCGGAGAGGTAGCCATTGTAGGGATCGTGTTCACATGTTCCGTCGTCGTGGTCTCATTCTTGTCGGGAGCCAAGGGGTGCGGAACCGGGATGGTAACGAACACCGGAAAGACGATGATTCCGACTTGGACTAGAGTGAACGCCGGTTGGGTTGGATCTCCCAGGCCAGGTCGGTCGTAGAAGCCCTCATCGGAAAATCTGTCTTTTGAACTAATGTCGTTGAGATTGTTTAGCACCAAGTCCCTTACCTGGTGCGTCACTATCGACAAGCGATACTAGCCTACGGTATTTTTAGAGTATGCGGATAGTTGGAATCAAGGTATATACGAGATTGTATTTGAAGATAAAGAACAAGGGTTTATACTGGTTTAGGTCCTCAAGATGAATAATAACCATACTCCAGTTTACATACTCCAATTTATATGTATATATGGATGGGAATATCATAAAGATTACAATGGGGAAAAAAGATGGTTGATCTAATCCGCCGACTGAGATCCGTCGAGAATGGCCCGACAAGATTTACTTGGCGACTAGAGTTTAGGCTTCCTCCGAATTATGTCTTGATGTGGCTTTGGCTATGGCTTGTAACTCCATACCCCTTCTGCATGAGGGGGCCTTGTATTTATAGTAATAATCACCTTCTTCTCCAAGTAGAATGTTGGTATTTATTATGAACACAGAATAATCTACAAGCACACAGATACCTTTGTAGCTTTCACCCAATAGTATTCTAGGATATTGAATCCACAGGGAACGTGTGTGAACTAGTCTTCTAACTAGATTACCCAAAGGACACAGGATAAATGGTTGGCGAGGGTAGAGAGGATTCTTATGGGTTACTTATCTTTATTTAAGTTAAGGTAAAATTCTATCAATTGCTTCGGGCACCGGCTTACCCCTGGTCTACCAAGGAGACTCCAGCCTACAACTCTATGATGTACCCGAACGTGGAGGATTACAAAGGACGAACAGGGTTGTTACCACTTGCTGCCTACCTCTATAACCCATGGAGCACACAACAAACAAAGGTAACCTTTACCCTAGACATCATGTTTATGCTATTAATTACTACCCTAATCTCGGTACCACGCATATGGAAGATTAAGGTACTCTACCTAAGCAGAGTGATCAACCTGCAATGATGAAAATATATCTTAGTTAAATAAGAAGAGTAAATACCATAAAGAAGTCACGAATATTTACTTATAGGAAGGCAAGCATCTGTCGAGGTACAAGCTTGGAGAAGAGTGCCGACAAACTTGGCACTTCCCTAGGAAAAGAGTGCCGACGGCCCCGACACTTCTCCAGACTTCCCCTCACTCTCTTCCTACTCTAAGCACTAGCTAAGTAGAGCTTCACCTTTGGAATGTAGCATAAGACCTTGGTGTGTGTTGAGAGTAAGGAGTGGGATGCCTATTTATAGTGTGGACGTGACTTGAGAGAGTGGAGATGCTAAGAGAATATTCTCCCTCCTACACCTCTCAAGCCTTCACCTGTCCTCTAACCGACTTCCTATGATGGTTACTTGCATTACCGACTTGAAGAAGCCACTGAGTGGTGCCATGTGGAAGCTGCGGTCGAGGGGAACCACCCCTGGTTCAGCCGAACCAGGGGTTCGGCTAACCCTTGGTCGAGTCCCATCGCGTCGCCTTTCGTCTTGGTCACAGCCTAGTGGGCCCTCAAGTTGGTTTGGGGTGTTTGGACGAAGTTGAGACGGTTCTTCTCCTAGTGTGGGCCCTTTGATCCATGCACTCTTCTCTCATTGGTTGGGGTTTTGCTTTCTTACTTGTGTTTTCTCTCAATTTGCATAAATAATCACCTGCATACGCCTTAAGTTTTTTTATATCTGATGAAAACTTTAGTTATATTCACCAACACTTGTGGAAGTGGTTAGTAATACCCCTACCACTAGATTTAGTGGTAGACATTGGTAAGTTTTATGCAGGAATTGACGGTCAATTTGGTAGTTAAGGACCATCAACAACACCCCCACACTCTCGTCCTTGAGTAAAGAAGAAGAACTAAGGTGAAACAATACTCTGTTTGGTATGATGCGAGCATATAAGATATTACAAACCATAACTGCACTTGTGAAATTTGAAGTGTCTATCACATTACCTTGGATGTTTAAAGAATGGAATGGCCTTGATACAAGAATCTCTGCTTCTTCTATCAAGTGACTTGGGTTTTTGAAATGGTTCTTTTAAAGAAAGATAACTTTACCTTACTCAATTGATTTTCTCAAATCGCTCAATGTGTATAGTTTCTCACCAAGGCATCGGTTTTTGCTTTTTTTCTTATCCTACTTCTAATAAGACTTATGTGGAGCTCAGGTAGGGAATAAGAATGACATACTCGCATCACATATATTGTAAAGTCAAAAATTGGATCCAAGAAGATAACTAATCATACAACCATGATCAAGATGTGCATGTGTGTGGAAAGTGGATGTGTACGTGGAAAGGTGAAAAATGGGATGCTGACTCATTTTTGGATGATCCCAATCCTTGGACTTAGAGTAAATTCCCTATATACCAATGAAAACTCAATCCCTCTCATACCCTTAAAATTTACCCAATCCCTTCTATACCCCCGAAATTTTAACTTATCTCTTCCATGCCCCTGCCATTACATTTTTCTTCATTTCATTGTTAAGTTGGTTGCAAATGTCTATTATGCCCTTGACGATGTAGGTTTGAATATAAGCTTGAAAAATGGTTGAAAATTTTGTTTTGAGTGCACAGTATATGTATTTTATGAAATTAATGAGACTAAATAATTAGTGTAGAAAATTTAAAATTTTGAAAATAAAACAAATGAAATAAATTGAATTTTTTTAATTTTAATAGGACAATGGATTTTTTTTGTGATCAGGAGCATTCATACAAAAATGAGGAGCATCTATAAAAAATTATCGTGAGCATTAGTAGCCCCATCTTTGTACAAACGCTCCTTATTTTTTATGACTTTTAATAAATAAAATAAATACAATTTATTTTTCTTTTATTATCTAAAAATAAATTTTATCATAAATAATGTGTCGCATAACAAACTCATAACTATAATAGTCTCATGCGACAAACTTTTACATTTTCAACGATGTAATTCATAAATTTCTATATTCATCCATGTGTAAGGGTAAAATGGTCATTTTTATAGAAATTAGACGGTCAAATAACGGTCAATTGATGGAGGGACATGGAAGGGATCAAGTTGGAATTTTGGGGGTATAGAAAGGATCGGGTAAATTTTAGGAGTATGAGAAGGATTGAGTGAGTTTTAAAGGGTGCATAGGGAATTTACTCTTTGACTTATTTGAATAACATGGCTATCTTTCTTTTCTTTCATTTTTTTTTCAGCATGTTCAGTGATAACTTCGTGAGAATATATCTCATCTCTTTTCTTTACAATATTTTTTCTAGCTCATGTCTCATTTTGCATGGATAGTTGGAAAGAGGATCATACGTATGTGGAGTCTTTATTTAGTGGATGATTGGTGATGCTGACTTCCAGTGTGGAAGTATAGCATTTTGTTTTGGGGAATGGATAACCGATGCTGACTTCTAGTGCAAAAGATAGCATCTGTGATGGATGAAAGACATAAGTTTGTTAACCTCCAGTGTAGAGATTTAGTATATATGGTGAGTGTGTGAGATCTTAATCATGAAAGTGTGAAAAGAATCTAACAAAGGTCTCAACAATTTGACCAAACTCAATATAATAACAAACAACATTGTGTATAAGGTTTATCAAATATGTATGACATATGGCTTTGGTGGGAATAGTAAAGTTATATATTTAATTTTCAAAATAAAGTTCCCAAGCACTTATAAAAAAGAGTAGGATTCTTTTTATCATTCCATATCTCATTCATCAAATATTTAGGTAACATGTTTCCTAAAGATATAGCTTTCACAATGCAATTCAGCCCAAAGTGCCGCAATATCTACGATGGTTCGAGGTTGCTATCATGTTCGACCGCTCGAATTACCCTAACCGAGTGGTTCACTCGGGACGGTATCCCCTAGTACTAGACCCAGTCATTCGCAATGTCAAGCTCAAGCATGTTCTCATCGATGATGGCAACGCTCTCAACATCCTCTTTACCAAGACACTGGACAAAATGCAGATCCTAAGGTCCGAGTTAAAGCCAAGTTCACCTCCTTTTCACGGAGTTATTCTAGGATTGTTATCAACACCACTCGGGTAGATCACTCTTCCATGTAGGATCGAAGAACGAAAACTAAGCCAACCAGAGGGGGGTGAATGGTTGTAGTACCCAAAAACCAAAACTTTTAGCGGAATTAAAAGTTACCCTCAAATCGATGTAGATCGGTCTGACCGAAATAGATCAGCTGGTCTGATCGCTCTGTGCCGTCGGTCTGACCGGCATTGATTCCCCGGTCTGACCACTCCAAGATCGTCTCTGCCTCTTGCCACCGTCACCGGTCTGACCGCCACGTCCTTGCCGGTCTGACCGCCTATGACTCGCCAGTTAGATCGCCAAACCCGAGCAAACACAAATTGAAGATCTCTCAAAGTAGATAACAACTTTAATACTTCTCTCTGTGTTTACAAAGTACAACAATAATACTCCTCATGAAAATCTCTACTTAAACTCGAAACCCTAACTTAACTCACAACTCAATGCTCTCCAAAGCGATACCGGAAGGCCACACCCTCCCTCTCTATTTATACATGAGGTAGGCAGCCTAAAGTCACGAACCAAACTCATACAAGAAGTCCTAATCCACATAGGAAACCTTCCCGTACAAGAAACCAACTTTATATATTCCAATTGTATCAAATCTGGACTCCTTCCAAATTCGACTCCGCATCCCATACACACACAATATCTCCATCGTATGCCATATGGAATCTTCATCAACCACATGCATTAATCTTTAGCATAAGTATCCCGCATGATATCTGACCGTCCGGACATCACCTTATCTCCAAGTTGACTCCCGATCCATCACCGTCAATACTCTCCCGAGACGTAAAGATTACCTACACATGAATCAAACAAAGAAACCATATCCGAGCACAAGCTATCATAAACTTGACTCATTGTTAGCACACAACAGTATTACATACGCATAGTATCCATCTAGAAGTCATAAACATGAATTAACCATGGATATCCAATGGAACAACCTGAAACCAAAACCGACACAGAGTCGGCCAGTCAGACCGCGGGCTGGTCGGTCTGACCACATATATACCACCAGTCCGACCGGCCTTACCTGCCCGGTCTGACCGGACACATACCATCGGTCTGACCGGCCTTACCATCCCAGTCTGACCGGACCCAACAAAATAACAGTCCCTGTTCACCATCTGAAAATTCAATTATCTAACAAACCACTGCGCCAATAATCTTCAAATATCAAAACCAATAACCTCAGATGCTAATTGTTCATCACAACAGAAGAATCACACACACCTTGATTTTACAATCTCCCCCTTGATGAACACATTGGAAAACCCATCAAAAAATAGTTGTTTTGGTGTTTGGAAAAATAAAAACAAAAATGAAAATCGCCCTCTTTGAAAAAGATGAAAAAACTTGCACTGTTCATATCTCTGTTTATATCTCTTCTCCTCCTTTTGACAATGATTTCATCAAGCATAGGAATTATGTTCAGTTAATATTCAAGAGCTTAATAACATACATATAGTAATTCATGTCATGTGTTGCAACAAAGAGAAGATAGACTCATCAATTATATAGCAAGCATATACTAGAGTATAATCATAAACCAAAGATTTTACAATTAAGTTCAATAATGCAATCAAGATTCATGAATTCAAACGTTTTATAATGCAACATCTTTACAAACACATAAGTTGAAAAATAAATCCACACATATAGACCTATTGCAATCATTACTCTTTCTCAAATTAGCTTTAGCACAAAACAACCAAGAGAATTTTCATATTTATTTAAGCCTATATTTTTTTTCATAATTTTCTCAATTATGCCGGGTACGTCCGTGTCGTCAAGACTGTTTCCGAGGATTCGGCACTCATTATTTTTGCTCACATCGAATATGTCCTTGTCGTCAAGACTGTTTCCAAGGATTCGGTATTCATTTTTTTATAAATATTTTTAATTCTCTTGGACAATGAGCAATTTCAAAGCTATTTGAGGAATAACAATTCAACAAAGCATATATATAAGAATTTACAATCGAACCTATGCATTAGTATCAATATTGCATATTTCATTAATTTAAATATGAAATTTAAGTGTCATGCATCATCTCTCTTAAAAGCAATATCTAAACCTTATGAAAATACTAAAATTTATACAAGCTATAAAATAGACAAATAAACCTTCAAAGTATTGCTAGCATGAACAAAAACACTATATGTATAATACAAAGCTATCTTTCAATTTGTTTCTTTCAATTATTGTTTGATAAAACCAAGAGCACAAAAACTCCCCCTCAAACCATGCCAAAAGGATGAATGATTCCCAACTCTCCACAAAGAAAAGTAAAATGAGATAAATCCAATGGTTTAGTGAAAATATCCGCAAGTTGCAATTTTGTATCCAAAAATTTCAATTCAACATTTCCCTTCTCAACATGATCCCTCAAAAAGTGAAAGCGAATATCAATGTGTTTTGTGCGTGAGTGTTGTACAGGATTCTTAGCAATGTTAATGGCACTTGTATTGTCACAAAAAAGAGGAATCTTTTCAAAAGCAAGACCATAATCTTTCAATGTTGAAATAAGCCAAAGAATCTGAGAACAACAGCTAGCAGTAGCAACATATTCTGATTCAGCGGTTGATTGAGCTACACTAGATTGTTTCCTAGAAGACCATGCAATCAATGATGTACCAAGAAAATGACATGTTCCACTAGTACTTTTCCTATCAATTCTACAACCCGCAAAATCAGCATCAGAATATCCACTTAAACATATAGAAGATGAAGTAGAATACCAAATTTCAAACTCAAGTGTATGATTCAAATACCTCATTATTCGTTTGACCGCTTGACGATGTGAAGCACGAGAAGAAGCTTAAAACCGTGCACACAAACACACAGCAAATTGTATGTCTGGCCTAGAAGCAGTTAGATACAACAAAGATCCAATCATACTTCTATACTCCTTTTGATCCACAGCTTCACCATCTTCATCAGGATCCAACACAGCAATAGAACCAATTGGTGTAGAGATTGGCTTGCTATTCTTCATCTTGAAACATCTCAAAAGATCCTTGGTATACTTCGTTTGATGCACAAAAGTACCTTGAGATGTTTGCTTAATTTGCAATCCCAAAAAGTACGATAACTCACCCATCATGCTCATCTCAAATTCTCTGCGCATAGTCTCAGCAAACTCCACAACCAAAGCGTGAGTAGAACAACCAAAGATGATATCATCCACATAAATCTGAACAAAAAGTTGATTATCGCCATGCTTAAGAACAAAAAACGTTTTGTCAATCTTTCCCATTTGAAAACCTTTCGCAAGCAAAAAGTTTTTAAGTCTATCATACCATGCCCTAGGTGCCTGTTTCAAACCATATAAAGCTTTTGACAATTTAAAAACATGGTTGGGAAAATCAGGATTTTCAAAACCCGGTGGTTGTTTAACATAAACTTCCTCCTGTATATAGCCATTTAGAAAAGCACTTTTAACATTCATTTGATACAATTTAAAACTTTTTAAAGCAGCAAAAACTAATAAAAATCTAATTGCCTCAAATCTAGCAATAGGAGCAAAAGTTTCATCAAAATCCAAACCCTCCACCTGAGTAAAACCTTGAGCAACAAGTCTAGCTTTATTTCGCACAATTAAACCATCCTCATTTTGTTTATTTTTGAAAACCCACTTGGTTCCAATAATATTATGTCCAGAAGGTGGTTCATCTAAAGTCCAAACTTTGTTTCTCTCAAAATTTTCAAGTTCTTCATGCATAGCGTTAATCCACGATTCATCAGTTAGCGCATGAGTAACATCTTTGGGCTCAAAAGAAGCAACAAATGTAGAATTTGCACAAACATCATGAGTCGTTACCTTAGACCTTGAAGTCCGCTCACCTATATTTTGAAAGTTCCTATTGTTAATTATGGACATACATCTGGTATACAAATTTAAGGGTATTTATAAACTAATTCTTCTTGACCTCAACGTTACTGGATTATGGTCCATCATTTTGTGATCCTAACAAATTTTAGATCACATTATTTTGACTTAAGTTAGGCTTCCCATGTATTTTAGAAATTGGAGGACATATAGTGGGAATTATATGTATTCAAAATCTTGGAGTTATTACCTTTACAGAAAGTGCCATATTTTAATTCATGGTAATTAAGGTTAAAAAATTATGGATCTAACAAAATTAGAATAAACTCACTCGAAGTTAGAACCAATTGTTGATGCAAAAATCACACACTGGCCTGAGAGATCTGCTTAGCTCCAGTGCAGGTCCAATTCTTGATAAAGTGTAGGCGTGCCAGTCAGTTTGATCCCGCAACTGACAAGATATAGAAATAGCAGATCAGATAACCGATCGGCCGACATAGTCGATGTAGTAATTCCAGCCGATCCTGATGACAGCCGATAGCGATAGGGTTTTAAGCTATTGGCTATGTGTTCAATATAGATTCTGACACTTGAGGTAAATAATGACAAAGAGACAATCGGCTGATGATAATATAACAATAATATGATCCAGTAGAAACCAATCGGCTGATATAACATGCATTAGATCGGCAATGACTTGATAAAGTGAAACGAAAGTTAGATATACTCGATCGGCTGTAGATATCAATGATACATAATCAAAATCTCAAAATATATTTAAACTAAGTGATTGGGATAGATCGGACAGGGCGCCGAGACAGTATAAATCACTTATGTCTAAAAACACCTCAAGAGAGAGATTATATATATTCATAGCATAGCCGATGAAGTGAATCTAACATAGATCCAATGCCATAAAATCCACAACATTAGATTAAACAGTGAGACCTTTGTTGTCATCGGCTAAATTCAACTTATATGCAGCCCTTACAAGCCGATGCAACGTCCAGATAACTCATCGGCTGAAACCCCAATGAAACCCTTATTGGCAATCAAAAAGCAAGCTAGAGATTCATGATTCTAAGCACGACTTAGTAGGTCAAACTCAACTGATGCAGCACTAAGTATGTAAAGAAAGACGGTATCTAGATGATCAAGCCCTTGACTGATTTTCAGGGTGGTAGATGCCTAAGCTAATCTAATCTAGCAAAACGATTTAGCCGATACCGGCGGAAACCCTAAAGCGAGAAGCAACCGATAAAACTAAATCGAGATGCTAATACTAGATTAACAGAAGACATATTATAAATAGTCAGACAAATATATTATCCAAACCAGAGCAATCCAAGAGGTCGAATGTACTGATGCAGCCTTGAACGACGCCGACGTAGATAATACAATTGCCTGAACCGACGGAATATTGGACTTACCCCTTCACCGGAGATCGACAGCCGATGCAGCCCCGTGTCAGGTGCCAAATTCCGCCGGTTGATAAATAATCAGTAACAGAGTAAAAGGTGGCGATGCGCCGAATTGTATTGATCGAGAGTTTATTCCTTACAATAACCCCGGGTGTACACATTTATACCCATAGGGAGATACTAGTCCTTGTAGGACAAGAAAGAAACTTTCCTAAAGATAAAAGGAAAACATGAAGTCCTTAAGGGACACTAAACACACTTTCCTAAAGATAAAAGGAAACTAACAAATATCCTAATTAATAGATACAATTGCCTTCTTCGGACTCAATCCGCACGTGGCAATCCTCATGAAGCACACCAACCGAACCCGACAATGATCCTGCCATCTCCTCATCGGAATCGGCTACATCAGCTATCCTTGTCCGATTCTGTTTCAGCCGATGCACACCGTAGCCGATTTGGCTTGCAGCCGATTCATACTCTATTTCTGTAATCGCTTATCTCCTCCAATCGGCTTCGGTTCTATCTTCGAATCCAATGTATGATTTACCAAATTTCGTCGTTAACACCAATTTCTTATGAATTTTAGAAGTTTAAGTATAATCATTTACATCTACCTAAAAGTGGACGTACTTTGTATATTGTTTATTCCAGATCTGAGTTTACCAAAATAAAGTTCATAGTCTTATGAAGCTAACAAGTTTTAATTTGATTCAAATAGAGCTAAAATTATTTTCCTGCAAATTTTATAAGTTAGATGGTCCTTTATGCCAATTATCCTTTACACAAAATTTTAGAGATATTTCTTCTACTGTAAGTGGCAAGTTTAATACTACAATATTAAATATCATAATTTTGTGAGTCTTCTGAAATTTTGTTCATTCAAAATGGAGCTAAGATGAATTTTCTAGGAATTTACAAAGTTTGTACAATTTTTAGTTCAATTGAAAAGCTTTTAACCCATTTTCATTATTTCTCCATATTTTAATTATATGGGCTCCACATGTCAGTATCTGTTCATTTTGCAAGAAGGCCCCTTGGTTTTCCTGAAACCAACCCGCACTACCCCACGTGTTTATGTCATAGTTTGTAAAGAGTCCGCGTTTTCTTTTATATTTACGGTTTAGTCCTTGATCCACATGTCAATGTGTTCGAGTATTTATATCTAATTCACTATGGAGGTCCCTGCGATCTGTACAGAGCTGAGCTCCATGGCCGGTGAAGCTAGAGGGCGACAGGGCTGGCGAACGGTGGTGATTCACATGTCGTGGCCAAAAGAGAAAATGTGCGCAAGGTCCTTGCGAACCTATCTGTGGTCGAATCACTACCGATGGTGTCCGGATTTGATAGCAGCGGCGGCGCAAGCGGCGGTGATTCTCGTGATGACGGTGCATGTGATGCTAGGGCCTCGATCTAGATGTTTTGTTGTATGCAAGTGCATCAATGGGTTCCTAGGGTGCTTACCGAGCATGAACACGACTTGGAGTGGTCAGGTTGAAGATAACGGCCTCTGGTTCATCCCGACGGAGGCGACGGCTTCACACGAACAGCGATAGCGCAATCCTCTCGACGGGCTGCCATGCATGCGAGTGGGTGATGTTAGATAGGTCTTGAGGATGCTCCATGCATGAGGAATCAGACGGAGGCTCACCAGGAAAGGTAGAATCGATGGAGATGGCCGGCGGTTGGACTTGTGGAAAAAGAAGTGGATCTCCTCGATGATGGCGGCGTGGTTCAATTCCTTTGGCCGTCAAGCTCCTAGGACCTTGGCGATGTCGTAGACGTGAGGGCTCGGCCGGGGATGCACTAGGTTGATGGGAATGGCGAAGCGACGAGCAACAGCGGCGCTCGGTGCGCGCTCCAGGACAGCGAGGGCGTGGTCGGCGTTCCCGTCCAACCACTGCATGGAATAAGACGAAATTAGATGAAACGGTGTCACGCTCCGAAATTCACTACCAGAATTTCCAAGACTGAATGTGTATTAAATCCCCTGTCCAGGATCAGCCAGGGTACACAAACGACAAAGTTGACATACAGTTCCACGTCTTACAAACAGAGTAAAAGTCTTACAGAAATACAGCGGAAAAACGAAAAGACAAACTAAACTAGAACAGGACTCTTGCAGCGGGCTGGCACCATTCCACAAGCATCCTCGACGGCGGACGAAGCCTACTCCCCTGAAAAGCCTCCATCAGACGTATACTCCTTTTCTGGTGTGGGGAAAAATTAAGCAAGACTGAGTACTACCCACGGTACTCAACAAGTCATGCCGGAAAAGGAGGCATGATGCAAGATATTCCAAAGGAAGGCAGGGGTTTATTTGCATACCACATTCGATGGATCCACAGCTACTCCTTGAGAGTATGATGTGACCCAAGAATTGCACTTCTTTTAGCCAAAAGTCACACTTGCTAACTTGGCGTACAACTGATGCTCCTTCAATTTCTCGAGCGCTAAGCGAAGATGCTGCTCGTGTTCCTTCTCAGACTTAGAGTAATGAGTATTCATCAATAAGACCACAACAAACTTGTCCAAGAATTCCATAAACACCTTGTTCATCAGGTTCATGAAGAACGCTGGTGCGTTAGTGAGTCCAAAGGACATAACTGTGCACTCGAACAATCCATACCGAGTGACAAAGGCAGTCTTAGGAATGTCCTCTTCTCGGATCCTCAACTGATGGTAGCCTGATCGCAGGTCTATCTTGGAGAACACCGTTGCTCCTTTCAGTTGATCGAACAAATCATCAATCCTGGGCAACGGTATTTGTTCTTGATAGTGACATCATTAAGTGCGCGGTAATCGACCACATCCTCTTGGTCTTGTCCTTCTTCTCCACAAAAATTACCGGAGCACCCCAAGGTGACGTGCTCGGGCGAATGTATCCCTTCTGTAGCTGCTCGTCAACTTGCTTCTTGACTTCTGCCAACTCGTTGGCTCCCATCCTGTAAGGTCTCTTGTGATCGGAGCGGTTCCTGGTACTAGGTCATCCGGAACTCGATTTCTCTTTAGGTGGCATTGTCGTAGATCTCGGAAAACCTCAGGATACTCTTTGATGATGGATATCCTCCAACTTCTTAGGGGTTTTCACCACTTCCTGGTCTGCTCCTCGGTAGCAACCTGATTCAAACTTGTTACGGACTTCTGTGGTGCCGGAGATCGGAAAGTAATCTTTTCTCCCTTGTCATTGGTTAGAGTGACGGTGCGTCTTGCGCAATCGATCACTCCCTTGTGCCTCGTCAACCAATCCATCCCAAGAATGACATCTAGGTTTTAGATTCGAGAAGGATAAGGTTGGCTAGAAATTGTGATCTTTTGATTTCTATCACCACAGAGGGGCTATAACTGACGGAGGTGGAACTATTTCCCGGGGTGTAAACCCGCATTGTATTTTAAGTTTCTCTTTCTTAGACATGCTTCCCCACAAAATTCTTGGAAATAAACGAATGCGTTGCACCAGAATCAAATAAAACTGTAGCTGAGATGAGTTGACAGAAAACATACCCAGTACAACTTCCGGGCTGCCAGCGCCTCTTCTGCCGATGCATGGTTGACGCGAGCCTAAAGGATCCTAGGCCCAGCACGTCTCAGCTTCGGGCACTTGTCGGCGAAGTGCCTGGTTCACCACAGTTGAAGCAAGCTCCTGGCTTCACTCCAGTATCCCTCTTGGGCTGAGCTGGCTGGGCTGATGGGGTTGGTGCGGTTGGCGGGCGTGGAGCTGGACGGTTGTGCTGCCCACCTTGGTTGGTAGTACTTGAGAAAGTTGGTGGTCGGACGTGAACAAATTCGGGTAGTTTTGACTGGGGTGGTGGACCGAACTGTTGGTTCTGCTGAGCCTGCTGCTGCTGCTGGGCCTGTTGTTGCATTTGCTGCATCATTTGTTGTTGCATTTGCTGATGTTGCTGCTGCATTTGTTGCATCATGGTAGTCATCATTTGTGTTTGGGCTGCCAGCACTTGTGCGATGGTGGGGTTCTCCGGTGGTGGTGGAGGAGGAACATTGTTATGTGCTCCATTGGCTTGTGATCCCGCTGATGGATCCTCCTGTCCGCTGGTGTTATCACTTGTTCTTGTGTTGACCATCTGAAGGAGAAGAACCAGCAGAGAGATAGACGAGAAAGAAAACAGACTGCTTAGCGCTAAGCTTTAATTAATTAAACTGTTACTGTTCTGATCTAATTTAAAAACACTTCAAAATGCAAGCAAAATCCTTAATGAGACAGCCATACCATAGGCACATGGTATCGACCATCGGCTAAACCCCCAGAAACAAACCTAGCACACAGAACTAGCAAGCAGGCAAACTAAGAAAAACAGAAAAACTAAGGGTAACAAGCCTAATGCTCGGAACAGCTCCTGCGGTCGGTGGAGTCGTAGCCAGGCTCCTGCTCGTCTCCTAGCTCCTCTGAACGGCTCCTGGAATCGGCCATGTCAGTGTCACCACTGATTGGCTCTGAACTTGAACCACTGCCGTTGCTTCCGCTGGGAGTAATAGACAAACAACCTCCGCTACCACTGGCTGGACCTTGGTACGCAGACGTCGGGACGAAGGTGATGGCGAACGTTATAGAGGGCAAGGGGTGGGAATCAATGCATGCTCAAATCCAAATTAAAATAAACGAAAAAGACTCGAATAAAAGACACAATAAAGCTGAAATTTTATGCATAAACTATTTTTGCATGAATACCAATAAAGACACTATCAACTCTAAGCAATAAAATAGCATGAGAAAATAGACATAATAATAGCAGTATTTGGAACAACAATAATAATAATGACATAAATAAATTTTGCAACCCATAAATCCTATTCCAGACCTAATGCAGCTTTCTCCCCAATAATTTCCCAACCAACCGTCGAATAAAGTTCCAATAAACCATAGCCGATTTACCAAAAATTTTCAATACTCTACACCGACGTAAAATTTTTTAACAAACGACCCAAATTTTTTTTTTTAACCGGGGAAACCAATCTTTGAAACAACTCCAAATGCGGAAAGGCATATGCATATGAAAGAGTTTCAGAGGGCTCTTAGGGTTTCCAGTTGGCTTGTCCTACGGTCAAGGTCGGCTCTGATACCAACTGGGCGAGGAGGGAGGAGGGATGGACTCCGGCGGGCGCGGCGCGACGTCGACGGCCCAAGAAGGAAGAAGAAGAGGAAAAAGAAAAAGAAAAAGGAAAAAGGGAAAAGGGATTTTCCTGGGATTAATCAATTCCGAATTTGATTTTAATTGATTTAAAATTATTTCTAGGGCTTTGAAAATTCCACTAAAAATTCCACCCTGCCATTTCCATTTCTTTAATGCATTAATTACTTGGATTTTTCCCCAGATTAATTAAACAATTTCTCGGATAGATTATTTAATTCGACTTTTACGATTTTGGGAGAACTTCAGGGTGTGACAAACCTACCCCCCTTAAACGGAATCTCAACCCCGAGATTCGGAGGTGCTGGCGAAGAGGTGCGGATGGGCGGCCTTCAGTTCATCTTCTCTTTCCCATGTAGCTTCTTCCTCGGAGTGGTGGCTCCACTGAACTTTGCAGAACCTAGTAACCTTGTTTCTAGTTCTCCTCTCGCTGGTTTCGAGAACACGGATCGGCTTCTCCACATAAGTCAAGTCCTCTTGAATCTCAATTTGATCGGGACTGGCCTGCTCTTCCGGTACTCTCAAACATTTCTTCAATTGCGAGACGTGAAATACATCATGGATACCAGCCATGTTGGGTGGAAGCTCAAGCTGGTAAGCAACTTTTCCTCGACGTTCGCGGATCCTGTATGGTCCCACAAAACATGGTGCCAATTTGCCTTTAGTTTGGAAACGGTGTACTCCCCGAAGCGGTGTGACGCGAAGGTACACGTAGTCCCCTGTTTCGAAAGCTAACTCCCTTCGATGGTTGTCAGCATAGCTTTTCTGTCGAGACTGCGCGATTCTCAACCTTTCTCTGACGGTTCTGACCTTTTCTTCTGCGTCGCTCAAGACTTCAGCCCAAATAGTTGTCGTTCTCTGGTCTGATCCGAAAAGAGTGGGGTGCGGCACTTCCTGCCATACAACGCCTCAAATGGTGCCATCTGCAAGCTGGCTTGGTAGCTGTTGTTGTAGGAGAACTCGGCATATGGCAAACTCTTGTCCCATGCTCCTCCAAAATCGAGCGCACAGGCTCTGAGCATATCCTCAAGTATCTGGTTCACTCGCTCGGTCTGACCATCGGTCTGCGGATGGTAAGCCGTGCTGAAATTCAAACGGGTACCCAATTCTTCTTGTAACTTCTGCCAGAACTTTGAGGTGAACTGACTTCCTAGATCCGATACGATCTTTTTAGGCACTCCATGCAAACACATGATTCTTGTGAGGTAGAGTTCTGCTAGCTTCTTTCCGGAGTAGGTAGTGTGCACAGGGATGAAATGAGCCACCTTCGTGAGTCGATCCACGATGACCCAGATAGAACCATGTCCAGACGACGTTCTTGGCAAACCTGTGATGAAATCCATTCCAATTTCTTCCCATTTCCATTCCGGAATTTGGAGAGGCTGTAATAGTCCTGCAGGCCTTTGATGTTCTGCCTTGACTCGCTGACACACGTCACAGAGTGCGACGAATTCAGCTATTTCTCTTCTCATGCTAACCCACCAAAATTTTTCTTTAAGATCCTGGTACATCTTGGTACTCCTAGGGTGGATTGAATACTGAGTTTGATGGGCTTCCGTGAGTATTAACTCCTTTAACTCTTTGTCTTTCGGGACACACAGTCTTTCTCCCATCCATATCGTTCCATGCTCGTCTTCGAAAAAATCTCGGGCCTTTCCGACCCTCATGTTTTTCTTGAGCTCCGCTTTCTCCGGATCTTTAGCTTGAGCTGCTCGGACTTGCTCCACGAGCGTTGGTCGTGCTTCTAGAGCGGACGCGAACCCATGTTCAACAATATCGAGGTTTAGCCGTTCAAAGTCTTGTTGCAACTAGTTGCTCATCTCTTCCATACTGGTGGAATTACAGTAGCTCTTCCGGCTTAAAGCATCTGCCACTACATTCGCTTTTCCGGGATGGTAGTGGATTCCCAGATCATAGTCTTTAATCAATTTCAGCCATCTTCGCTGACGGAGATTTAAGTCCGGTTGGGTGAAGATATACCTCAAACTCTTGTGATCCGTATACACCTCGCAACGGTTCCCAATAAGGTAATGCCTCCAGATCTTTAGGGCATGTACCACTACGGCTAATTCCAAGTCGTGAGTGGGGTAATTATTTTCATGTGGACGCAATTGACGTGAAGCATACGTGACCACTTTGCCTTCCTGCATCAGAACACATCCCAGCCCTTGGCGAGACGCGTCGCAATAAACCTGGAAATCTTTCGTCTGGTCTGGCAGAATTAAAACTGGCGCCGTTACCAACTTCTTCTTAAGTTCCTCAAAACTTCTGTTGCATTCTGCTGACCAGTTGAATTTCTCATCCTTTTTCAACAACTGTGTCATCGGTTTCGCGATCCTGGAGAAATTCTCGATGAACAGACGGTAGTAACCCGCAAGTCCAAGAAAACTTCGGATCTGCGTGACTGTCTTCGGTGGGGTCCACTTAGTAACTGACTCCACATTCGATGGATCCACAGCTACTCCTTGAGAAGTGATGATGTGACCCAAGAATTGCACTTCTTTTAGCCAAAAGTCACACTTGCTAAACTTGGCGTACAACTGATGTTCCTTCAGTTTCTCGAGCGCTAAGCGAAGATGCTGCTCGTGTTCCTTCTCAGACTTAGAGTATATGAGTATATCATCAATGAAGACCACAACAAACTTGTCCAAGAATTCCATAAACACCTTGTTCATCAGGTTCATGAAGAACGCTGGTGCGTTAGTGAGTCCAAAGGACATAACTGTGCACTCGAACAATCCATACCGAGTGACAAAGGCAGTCTTAGGAATGTCCTCTTCTCGGATCCTCAACTGATGGTAGCCTAATCGCAGGTCTATCTTGGAGAACACCGTTGCTCCTTTCAGTTGATCGAACAAATCATCAATCCTGGGCAACAGGTATTTGTTCTTGATAGTGACATCATTAAGTGCGCGGTAATCGACACACATCCTCTTGGTTTTGTCCTTCTTCTCCACAAAAATTACCGGAGCACCCCAAGGTGACGTGCTTGGGCAGATGTATCCCTTCTGTAGCTGCTCGTCAACTTGCTTCTTGACCTCTGCCAACTCGTTGGCTCCCATCCTATACGTCCTCTTGTGAATCGGAGCAGTTCCTGGTACCAGATCAATCCGGAACTCGATTTCCCTCACGGGTGGCATTGAGGTAAGATCATCTGGGAACACCTCAGGATATTCTTTGATGATCGGAATATCCTCCAACTTCTTAGTGGTTTTCACCACTTCGCTGGTCTGCTCCTCGGTAGGAACCTGATTCAAACTTGTTACGGACTTCTGTGGTGCCGGAGATCGGAAAGTGATCTTTTCTCCCTTGTCATTGGTTAGAGTGACGGTGCGTCTTGCGCAATCGATCACTCCCTTGTGCCTCGTCAACCAATCCATCCCAAGAATGACATCTAGGTATTTAGATTCGAGAAGGATAAGGTTGGCTAGAAATTGTGATCTTTTGATTTCTATCACCACAGAGGGGCTATAACTGACGGAGGTGGAACTATTTCCCGGGGTGTAAACCCGCATTAGTATTTTAAGTTTCTCTATTCTTAGACTATGCTTCCCCACAAAATTCTTGGAAATAAACGAATGCGTTGCACCAGAATCAAATAAAACTGTAGCTGAGATTGAGTTGACAGAAAACGTACCCAGTACAACTTCCGGCGCTGCCAGCGCCTCTTCTGCCGATGCATGGTTGACGCGAGCCTAAAGGATCCTAGGCCCAGCACGTCTCAGCTTCGGGCACTTGTCGGCGAAGTGCCTTGGTTCACCACAGTTGAAGCAAGCTCCTGGCTTCACTCCAGTATCCCTCTTGGGCTGAGCTGGCTGGGCTGATGGGGTTGGTGCGGTTGGCGGGCGTGGAGCTGGACGGTTGTGCTGCCCACCTTGGTTGGTAGTACTTGAGAAAGTTGGTGGTCGGACGTGAACAAATTCGGGTAGTTTTGACTGGGGTGGTGGACCGAACTGTTGGTTCTGCTGAGCCTGCTGCTGCTGCTGGGCCTGTTGTTGCATTTGCTGCATCATTTGTTGTTGCATTTGCTGATGTTGCTGCTGCATTTGTTGCATCATGGTAGTCATCATTTGTGTTTGGGCTGCCAGCACTTGTGCGATGGTGGGGTTCTCCGGTGGTGGTGGAGGAGGAACATTGTTATGTGCTCCATTGGCTTGTGATCCCGCTGATGGATCCTCCTGTCCGCTGGTGTTATCACTTGTTCTTGTGTTGACCATCTGAAGGAGAAGAACCAGCAGAGAGATAGACGAGAAAGAAAACAGACTGCTTAGCGCTAAGCTTTAATTAATTAAACTGTTACTGTTCTGATCTAATTTAAAAACACTTCAAAATGCAAGCAAAATCCTTAATGAGACAGCCATACCATAGGCACATGGTATCGACCATCGGCTAAACCCCCAGAAACAAACCTAGCACACAGAACTAGCAAGCAGGCAAACTAAGAAAAACAGAAAAACTAAGGGTAACAAGCCTAATGCTCGGAACAGCTCCTGCGGTCGGTGGAGTCGTAGCCAGGCTCCTGCTCGTCTCCTAGCTCCTCTGAACGGCTCCTGGAATCGGCCATGTCAGTGTCACCACTGATTGGCTCTGAACTTGAACCACTGCCGTTGCTTCCGCTGGGAGTAATAGACAAACAACCTCCGCTACCACTGGCTGGACCTTGGTACGCAGACGTCGGGACGAAGGTGATGGCGAACGTTATAGAGGGCAAGGGGTGGGAATCAATGCATGCTCAAATCCAAATTAAAATGAACGATAAAAGACTCGAATAAAAGGCACAATAAAGCTGAAATTTTATGCATAAACTATTTTTGCATGAATAACAATAAAGACACTATCAACTCTAAGCAATAAAATAGCATGAGAAAATAGACATAATAATAGCAGTATTTGGAACATCCATAATAATAAGACGTAAATAAATTTTGCAACCCCTAAATCCTATTTCAGACTTAATGCAGTTTTGTTTTCCCCAATAAATTCCCAACCGACCGTCGGATAAAATTCCAATAAACCATAGCCGATTTAACCAAAAATTTTCAATACCCTATACCGACGTAAAATTTTTTTAACAAGCGACCCAAATTTTTTCTTTTGTACACCGGGGAAACCAATTTTTGAAACAACTCCAAATGCGGAAAGACATATGCATATGAAAGAGTTTCAGAGGGCTCCTAGGGTTTCCAGTTGGCTTGTCCTACAGTCAAGGTCGGCTCTGATACCAACTTGTCACGCCCGGAAATTCACTACCAGAATTTCCAAGACTGAATGTGTATTAAATCCCCCATCCAGGATCAGCCAGGGTACACAAATGACAAAGTTGACATACAGTTCCACGTCTTACAAACAGAGTAAAAGTCTTACAGAAATGCAACGGAAAAACGAAAAGACAAACTAAACTAGAACGGGACTCTTGCAGCGGGCTGGCACCATTCCACAAGCATCCTCGACGGCGGACGAAGCCTACTCCTCTGAAAAACCTCCATCAGACGTATACTCCTCTTCTGGTGTGGGGAAAAATTAAGCAAGACTAAGTACTACCCACGGTACTCAACAAGTCATGCCGGAAAAGGAGGCATGATGCAAGATATTCCAAAGGAAGGCAGGGGTTTATTTGCATAAAGTAAGCATTTAAAAACAATAGTTGAAAGCAGTAGTAAAACGTTGAATTAATAGAACAATATTACACCAACACTGTCCAACGCTACACCACGTTGCGACAGGCCCAAACCAACCACCTGAACTAAACCAGTTTCAATAATTCTCATTAGTATGAAAGTGAGATTGATCACGGTGAATCTGGTTAATCGTCCATAACCGCGGGCACGGCTATTTGAATAGTTCTACTCTGATCAGAGGTGTACATCTGTACCCACAAGACACAGCCTCAACATCATGTCAACCATGCGTCACGATACTGGAAAGTACCCGAATAGAGACTGTGACACGACCCTTCGCATAACCCCCCTTTAACCAATCGTACCACACCACAGGTTTCGCCCCCGCTCCCTATATCCAACAGCGCGCAGCCCCCCTCGTGCCACGGTGAATCCGGCAGCCGATCAATGGGTAAATCCCCAGCCGACCCAACTCCATCACGCCCACCCTAGCCTGGGTACGTCAGCTAGAGACAAGCTACACTACAAGCCCAGCCGTTGCCCACGCTGGCTTGTGGTACGCATGGTAATTCTTTCAGGGTTTCCCGCGAACTGGTCCTTAATTGCCATGGGTGCTTCCAACAAAACCATGCACCCACAGCCCACCATTAGCATATTTTAATTAAATATTATTACCATGGTGGCTCCTGAACCAAAGTGTCACCATAGGGACTACATTAAGTAATTATTTAAGGTGAGCTAAGTTAGCTAAGTTAGCTAAGCATGGCTAAGCATTCCTAAAATCAGCGAATAATTAATTAATTACCCAAGCTATCAAAGGTACATGATAATCAATATAAATGGCTGAGTACAATAGGTAAATACCCACATAAAATGACATTGTGAAATAATGCAGTGTTTACGGAAAAATGGGACATTTGTAAATATAGGTACAATATGGTCAATGTGAAGCATGACTTGCCTTGCTCTTGAGCTGAAGCTACTTCTGCGATGATCTCGAAATAAACGGGCGCGTCGGAATTACCGGAATCTACGCGACAAACAAAGCAAACAACAATACATGCTATAAGTCTACTGAAACAAAGCACAAAAGTATTTTTAATGGATTCTCTGTATTTTTATGAATTTAATGAAATTTGAATGGACTTAAACGGAGCTCGGATGAATTAGTTATGAATTTTTGAAGTTATCTGTGTTTTTACTAAAACAGAAAAACCCTAAATGATTTATTGCGCAATTAACCCGAGGGCTGGCGTCAGCAAGGGGCGGCGGCGGCCGGTCCACGGGACCGCGGCGGCGGCGGTGCACCACGTGGCGCACGCGTGGCGCCGACGCGGCAGCCACGGGGCAGCCACGTGGGTTGCCACGCGGGACGGAGGGGAGCGGCCGAGATCGGCCCAAGTGGCCAATCCGACGGTCCAGGGCACGCGGGCGGCAGGCGGCCGGGCCGGCACGGCCTCGAGCTCGGCCGGGGCTCCCATGGCGCGCGCGGCGACCGGGCTCGGCCGACGGCGGCGACTGGGAGGGAGGCGGCCGGAGGGAGGCGGCGCTCGCGGGCGAGGCGGGAGGCGGCGCTCGCAGGCGCGCGCACGGGAAGGGGAGAGGGGAGAGAAAAAGAGGAAAAGGAGAGCTCACCGAGCCCACCGGAGGCGGGGAAGAAACGGCGGCGGCGGTGCTCCGGCGCGAAACCGGCGGCGCTAAGACACAGCCGAGGAGCGGAGGCGGATGGCGAGCGCGGCGGCGGGGTCGGCGCGGCTTGGGGGCTACGCAACAGGTGGGGAGCGGCGGCCGGAGATGGCGGAGGCGGCGGCGCACGGAGTCGGTGGTGGCGCGGGCGCTAGGAGGCACGGGAGCGGCGGCGGAAAGGGGAAAAAGAGAGAGGAGGATGCGGGAAGTGTTTATATGGGCGCGGGGAGGAGAGATCGGGGCCGAGTGGGCGCGGATTTCTCGCCGGAGTGGGGAGAGGAGAGAGGGAACGGCCTGGAATTCGAATCCCGCTCCTCTCGGTGCGGCGACTGCGGGCGGAGTGGACGCGGGTGGGGCGCGGCGTGGGCGCGCACGTGCACGGGGCACGCGGGGCGCGGGGAAGTGGGCGGAGACGGCGGCCGGGCGGTTGCTCCCCTTCGATTCCGTCGGCCGGAGGAGGGAGACGGGCCCGACAGGTGGGAGCCACCTGTCGGCAACCCGGGCGAGGAGGGAGGAGGGATGGACTCCGGCGGGCGCGGTGCGACGCCAACGGGCCTCGGCCTACGGCCGGCCCGTGAAGGAGGAGGGAGGCAGGCGCGAGGAAGGGGAGAGGCCGGGGCGACTGGACTGGGCCGACGGCCCAAGAAGGAAGAAGAAGAGGAAAAAGAAAAAGAAAACGGAAAAAGGGAAAAGGGATTTTTCTGGGATTAATCAATTCCGAATTTGATTTTAATTGATTTAAAATTATTTCTAGGGCTCTGAAAATTCCACTAAAAATTCTGTTAATGTATTTTGACATGGGGAACTCAAGAAAAATTCCACCCTGCCATTTCCATTTCTTTAATGCATTAATTACTTGGATTTTTTTCCAGATTAATTAAATAATTTCTCGGATAGATTATTTAATTCGATTTTTATGATTTTGGGAGAACTTCAGGGTGTGACAAACGGAGACGGCATCGAGAGTAGAGTGAGGAACACAAGAAAGGAGAGGGCGATCGTGGCTCATTGGCGCTGGCGGCGGTCGTCGTCTTCACGGCCGGCAGCAAGGTTGAGATGGGAGAGGAGAGCTGAAGTTCTCCCTCTCAGTTTCTTTGGCTCAGGAGTGGAGAATGGGGTGTGGCGACCGAGCTGGGGGAGATAGAGGGTGAGATCAGCGGCGGCCACGTCCCCGGACACGCGTCGACGTGCTCCTGTGCATGGTCGGCGCCCTGTTCTCTTGCTCTCTCTCTCTTTGTCTCTGTTCTTGTCGGTTGGGGAAGGTGGACTGAGGTGTGGGCAAGCTGGAGAGACTGACAAGGGGGCCCACTCCAATGTAGTCAAGGTGTGGGTGCGAGGGATGGGTAGAGAAGTGTGTGAATATACTGTTTAGATGATTTTCAGGATTTTTCCCTATTTGTTTCGTTCTCTCTTATTTGAAATTCAATAGTTTAATACCTGAGGCTGATAAATTAGGCTGATAAATAAAAATACCTACTTTCCATTTTATTTGATTGCACTAAAAAAATACTTATATTTTACTCTCAGAAAAATAAAGAAAATAGGCATGGCTGAAATTGAATTGAATTTAAAGGAGGTCAAAAATAATAAAATAAATTCTGAAAAAAAATATATTAATTCATGATAAATACGTTAGTATTTGAATAAATTATGTTATATATACACTTTCATATAATTTAATGCATTTTTTGATGAGGTATGAGTTTTGCCGATTAGGGTTTAGTATAAATTAAAATTTTGAGTAGTTTGACCCATTTAATTGAGATATAATTTTTGAATATAAAATCATGCCAAAATTTAAGTGAGTCTAACATATTGAGTAGCATCTACATGAATTTTTCCATGGTTTTATCTTACACCAATTATTTTTAGAAATTCACTAAGCTTATCTTTACATATAGGTTCCCTATTATAAAAATATGATTAAATGATTATAAAATTATATTTAAGCTGTGTTTGACCTGAGATTATTTTTATCAAGTTTAATTTCCTTCTCACCATGCTTGATTCCCAAAAATAATTGTAGGTTTAAATGTGTATATGCTTGGGTTAGATTAAAGAAAATATTTGTAGTACTTGTCATTAGGTCCTTTTAATTATTTACTTCATATTTTAATAAATGATCATGTGACCTATTATGAAATGCAAGCAAGATCCAAAAACACTTAAAAAGACTCAAATTACACCAACCGAACTATGCAAATGCATGCACACTCTACGTTTTAGTTTTATTTATAGGTTGGTAAGGAAAAGTTTTAATTTGTTCTCAAATTTATATATTAAATCTAGTCATAATAGACTCACCTAGATCTTGAGTTGGAAACCTTTTGTACTTCTATTTAGAAAAAATATTTTTGACATTTTTAGATGTAAAATTTGAAATTCAAATTTGTAGTATGTTACAGATAGATTTATTTTTTAAAATTTTCCATATATTAATACACTCCCTCAAATTTTCTTCAAATTTTTGAATCTCATGATGTAATATATCACAAACATCATTTTAGGAATTAGCTTAAGTGAAAAACGAATAAAATCCCTCATCACTGCTGGGCTGATTTCAGCCCATTTCCTTTCCTCCTCTCTCCCTAGACTGGTGGAGGGGCAAATGACAATGGGCTAAAATCGCCCAAGACTAGAGCCCAATAGGTGGCTGATTTTAGCCAGTTTCCTACACACCTCAAATGGGCTGAAATCAGCCCAATACTGATCGAGGGATTTTCTTTGCTTTTATGTTTAAAATAATTGCTGAAATAATGTAGCTCTGAAAATTTCACGAAAATTCCATTGAGTGTTTTAGTTAATGGAGAATTTCATAAAATTAACTCGCACCATGATTTATTTTTATTTCTTTGTTTATTTCATTAGTTTAATTGATTTGCACATTATTGTAATTTTAAGAAAAATAAGTATTTTTAAGTGCTTACAAAATAAATACAGCTCAAACACTTACTTTGATTTTTTTTTAAAAAGGCATTTATGACAAAGCATCATTGTCATGAACTTATGATGTTTGCCGGTTGACCTCTTATGACAAACTAACTTTCGTCACGGTACACCGTTGGACTAGTTTATGACGATTTGTTTTTAGTTTCAGTGACGAACACCTTATTTTCGTCACTAGGCTACACCGCCCCCTATCGAACGTCATAAACGAAATGATATAATGACGAATAGCTCTGATGTCATGAAAAATTCGTCACAGAAGGTCACATGTGTTGTAGTGCGTTAGGAGTTCTCACTTAGAAGCCTTGGTGTCTACATGGCAAGTTTGACAGCAAAATTTGACAGCACGGTAGCAAGCTAAATTCATGTGTATTCAAATATGCATGACAATTTTACATCATTCCTCTACTTATAGGAATATTGACAACCATTTATGGTACTACTAATTTAATTAAACAAAGAGGGACAACACCACCATTTCAAACACAAAGCTTTGTTCATAAACAGATGAATAATAACATTCGTGGGCTGTAAATTGATCGATAGCACCATCTGTATGGTAGATATAACTTGGGCATTACAGCTTCCTGCCTTCGAGTAAGATGCTACCAGATGAGTAATTACATTTAAAAAGTATTGTTAATTCATGCTTTAAAAAAGAAATTGAATAAATTACAAAAGGGGGTAAGTAGATGGAAATGTTGTTGGCTCTCATTATTTTCCTTTTTTTCTACTTTTATCCTTTTGACCATAAGGTGAAAGCATAAAGCTTGTTCATGCTGAAGAAAGAAAAATAAAATAAAATCACAATGGAGAGTATGTATATAGAATTAAAAAGCACAAGAAAAATAAAAAAACAAACTGCAGAAGTGGCATACTTTTTTTTATTGACAATAAGATTATTAGGTGTACCATGTGTGCGGTGTGCCTGAAGATGTAGCACCAGAACCAAAACACACACCACTGGGGAATCCATCTTTAGTTCTGGTTTGCAACCCCTTTAGTCTCGGGTTATACACCGGGATGCCGATTCGGGACTATCTTTAGTCCCGGTTGAAATAACCGGGGCTAAAGATGTTTATACATTTTTTTAAAATTGCATATGTTGCTTGCTGCTTGTCTATATATTATGCATATATATGTATAAATACATATATATCCATAATATATATATTACATATGTATATATGTATAACCAAAATATGTAGAGACACATAAGTGAATATATGCATATATAGATTACCAAAATATATATAGACAATATAAGTAATTACATATACACATAAAATCTATGGTATGTATGTATGTATATGTGTGTGTGTGTGTGTGTGTGTGTATATATATATATATATATATATATATATATATATATATATATATTACAATCATTCTATTCTAATCATGGGTGGGGGGATCAATAACCTGATCCATGATAAATCCCATCAGTTGTTCTTGAACGGCTTGTATAAATGCATCGTAGGGGAGTTGCTCCATCATCTAAAAAACCTATCATTTCAAAAAATGAGATATAAATATATGAAATCAATAAGAAATCAAGACATAATGTATGAATGATGTTTACGTACATCGAGATCCTTGTCACTGTTGATTCTATGTGTTATGGTATGAATATAGTTGCAAACGTAGTAGTCGCATAAGTTCAGCCCTTGCTTCTATTTTGGACACTAAAGAAGATCAAAACGATAGATTTAATATATATTTTTATTTTAAAACAAATTAAATGGTTCAATATAATTTTGAAGCATGTACTCATCGGAAAGTTCATCCTGACATCTAGTTTTTCTTTGAAATTCCCGCGGATGAGTGTATAGAACCGTGTCCATGCCCTATGCACAGTTGCAAGCTATGATTAATTATCCAAGATTCGCATATATAGTAGAAATAGCAACACTCATAATGAAAGTGCAATGGATGGCATTACCTGTCTAGCACTTCAAAAATTTTGGTGAAAGTTTCCTTCAGTTTATCCATTGAGTCATAAACATAGAGTTTGCTTTTAGTAAGGTCTATAACAAAAAGGACCTAGTGAAATCTGCAAATTACGTGAGATGATATATATGTCACGGTATGAGTACGAGAAGGAAATTGGTATGAAAGGAGGTAAAAACTCACGAGGTGTTGTAAGGCAACAGTATGAAGGTCTTGAAATGTTGTTGCACCAGGAAATGGAGAATATTATCCTCTATTTCTTGCTCAAAATCCTTTAACTTTGCGGGGGTCCATGAATCCAACCCTGAAAGCTCCCTGGTTACGGCATATTTGAATCTCCATTCTACAACGGGAAAAAAGGACATTTTCATCAGCTATCCGCACACTGCAATCATTCGATACTACATACAAGGAGCTAAGGAACAACATAAATTAATTAAACAATTCTTACAGAACCCATGGACTAAGAAGAGAGACATCGAGGGCGTCTCAATGGTACACGTCGAAGATTTCATGGAAATAGACCCACAACTCATTATCTCCTTGGAAGTAATCTGAGTTTTTTACCCTCGCACCGAACATCACTCTTTCGGCGGCTGATTTTTCCATGTAGTATTGATGGAATCGGTACATCTGTGTAAAGAGGGTTTGAACCTGATCAGGCTTGATAAGTGGTTCACCGAGGGTAAATTTGTATTTCAGATCCTCTGCTGTTGCTTTTTTATTGGTACGTCAGCTAGCAATTGCTCCCTGTTTAGTCCTGTCTCCGCCATAAATTGTCTCATCTCCATTTCACCAGGCGGTACCAACGGATCAATTGATTGTTTTGGTTGCTTTCCGAGCTGAGGGAGCTCTTTGGACTTTCCTTTTGCCTTCTTAAAAGACTTCGTTATTGATCGGACATAGTTGGATAGTAAGGTCTTTTTTACCGATGTGCTCATCTTCTTAAAGAACTCCTTAGATGACGGGTCTATAGGAATCTTCTTTATTGGACTCCGTGGCTTGAAGTGCGCCTTCACTTGCACTCTTACGATCTCGTCAGTCTCCTTGGGAGTGCGGTCGTATGCCCTAGTCTTGAGAGCGGGGAGCTTAGGCTCGTCAAGTCTTGGCTTCTTCGTTTGTACGCTGGACTTTGACGGCGCGCGACGAGGTGGGCAAGTCTTTCTTGTACTTGCAGCTAGTTGCAGCGTTGAAGATGGAGCAGACGATGCCCGCGGCGAAGACATCGGAGGAGTCGGTGCTCGCCGAGGAGACAGTGCAGGCAGAGGAAATGTAGGAACGGATGTCGTTTCTCGCCCAGGAAACACGATTTAGCGCTTGCACCATAGTAAAATGGCGTGGGCTGTGTCTCCTAGTTTCGTCTCCCCGTCTACTGTAGGGATGTCTAGCTCGAGGTCCTCGAACCCTCGTTCCACCAGTTCTACTTCGACCCTTGAGTATCCAGGTGGAATTGGCCTGCAATAGTATGTCCCTGAAGGGTCCACTGGTATGACCATGCCCGACGCTACCTTCACAAGAATCGAGGTTAATTAGTAATTAACATATGCACCAAATTTCGCAATGTACAAGACATATATCATAAAACTACGAGCATACCTTGAGTGATATGTTCTTGAAGGGACTATGTAGCTCACATGGTGTCCACTGCGTGATTTCATCAACGGGGCATGGTAGCTCGTCGTGAGCTAGAGCTGCTGCAGCTTTCATGCCATGTTCTCCTACTTGCCTTGTAGAAGCGCAGCTGCTGCGATTGCCTGAGGGGCTCACCATGACGGGAGGAATATGTTGTTGGGTCTGCTCCCTCTACTGTTCGACCAGGCGTTGGTCTACCCGTCTTTCCACCTCCTCTTGCATCCTTAACTCTTGCGTCGCGACCCTATACTCAAGATTTGTTAACTTCGCCTCAGTATCTCTTTGCTCCTCATGCGACTTTTGTACGTGTGGATGTCCTCTTGAAATCCAAATTTCCATGGAACCAAGCCTTTTCCTCGTGTTCGGCCTGGATGCTCGTCATTCTGCAGTGCGAGCGTAAGCTTGTCATTCTCTCTATCAGGCCTAAATGTTCCCTGAGCAGAGGCCTTTACTGCTTTCGTTAATCAGCTTGCTGCTTCGCGAATCTCATTGCCGAATATCAGGGAGCCATCACCAAGATCGAGCGTTTCACCATGAGCATAGTACCAATGCTTTGATCGTTTCGGCCAATCGGCTATGGCTGGAACGATACCTCTTTCTAGCAACCCTGCTTCCATTTTCTCCCACTTCGGCACTGCCTTCTTATAGCCGCCTAACCCTAGCCAGTGATGGTACTTCTTTCTAGTGGCATTGGCTTTATTCTTTTCTATGTGTCATTGCCCTTGCTCCCCTGTCTTGTATGCGACAAACGCATCCCAATGATCCTTCAGCTTGGTCATTTTTTCAAAGTCAGGTGTCAAGCCCTTCACGATATATTTCTTGTTCAAATCTTTCTTGTACCGCCAGAACTGTTCGGCCATCTTCTTTAAAGTCCAATCCTTCACTTTTTGCTTTTCTGCCTCAGGGACCATGAATGTCCCAAGTATCGTGGTCCACAAAATTTCTTTCTCTGTATCAGGGAGATAAGGTTGTTCCTCCTCATCCCCATGTGCCCTAGCGCCAGTTTACTATGTTGATGGGCACGTGATCCCTCACGACCTAATCGCTGTGTGACACAAACTTCGTTGCTGCATCGGCAGGGGCAACTGGTCGGCCGTCTGGATTCACTTCAGTAATAATGTGTCTCCCCTCCACCTTTCTCGCGGCATCGCGTTGTCCGCGTCCCTTCTTCTCTCCAACGACCGGTTGGCCATCACTATTCTCCTTGTGGCCCTCCTCGTTTCCCTCTTCGTTCAAATACTGGTTGGGGTCCTCGTTCTCATCCTCGTCCACCTAGTATTGGCCGCTGCCCTCTGCGATCTGGTCATAGATGATCTGTTCATTATCGCAATCGACCATCTGTTCATAACATGAACGAGGTATATTGTTATATATATATTGACATTCTCGAGAACTACGATGACCAGCTAATTTCCACCTACCTAATAAATATGAAACCTACGTTAAATTTCACCTAGTTAAGAAATATGAAACCTACATGTGTACATTTTAAATATAGCTAATACATTTCATAGGAATGTATGAAAACTTTTATAGTTTCATGTAACTTGCCTTAGTTTTGCTTGGAGGCCTTGGGACCACGTAAGCTTGAGCGACGTCGGCGGTCAGCAGCTGGACCAGGCAATTCTGACAATAAAAAAATAATTAGCTAAAACATGTAGATTGCATATACATCGGTACTGAAAGTCGTTCGGTCGTGAAAGTCGTTCAGTCCTTAAACTCGTTAAAGTCACTAAACTCGGTCGGTCGTGGAACTCGTTAAAGTCGTGAAAGTCGTTCGGTCCTTAAACTCGTTAAAGTTGTGAAAGTCGTTCGGTCCTTAAACTCGTAAAATTCGGTAAACTCGTTCGGTCATGAAAGTCGCTAAAGTCGTTGAAGTCGTTCGGTCGTGAAAGTCGCTAAAGTCATTAAAGTCGTTCGGTCGTGAACGTCGTTTGGTTGTGAAAATTATTAGTTGTTTGGTCGTGAAAGTCGCTAAACTCGTTCGCTCCTTAAACTCGTTTGGCCATGAAACTCATTAAACTCGTTAAAATTGTTCATACGTTCACGTTCGGTCGTTCGGTCATTCATGTTTGGCGCGCGGCGGAGGTGACACCTTGGCGCGCTATGGCCAGCGTCGGCCATGGCGGCAGTGGCGCGGCGGCGTCGGCAGTGGCAACAGCGGTGGTGGCGTGCGGCGGCGACGACGACGACGACGACGGTGCGACAGAAGATCGGTGGCGGCGGCCGCCGCCAGGATGAGAGAGAGATCGGAGAGGGAGAGGTGGCCGGGATATCGGGCCTAACCTTGAAGCTAATGCGGCGGTGAGGGCGGCGACGCGTGGCGGCGACGACGACAATGGCGACGAGATGACGGCGGCGGTGACAGCGAAGACCCTAGCCGGTGATGGCGCTCAGCGAAGATATCGGTGAAAACGGCTAAGTGTGGGATCGTGCCGGAGAAGACGATGCGCCTTACCCCGGGACCTTTAGTCCCGGTTGGTGGAAACAATCGAGACTAAAGATATCTTTAGTCCTCTTTAGTTCCGGTTGGTGGAAACAACCGGGACTAAAGATGCGAGCTTTAGTCCCGGTTGTGCCCAACAACCGGGACTAATGATGTGAACCGGGACTAAAGTTCCCATCTTTAGTCCCAGTTGTTTCCACTTCCGCTATTTTCAAAAAAATTTTACTCCCGGCTAGGGTTAACAACGGGGACTAAAAATTAAATAATTACAAACTACAATAACAAAATATTTCAAATAGTTAAAATTGCTATTACATTTTAAAAATCATACATAAATAACATATGCCCGATTTAAATAAATTAAAATTGTTATTAAATTTTGAAAATCATATATAAATAACATATGCCCGATTTAAATAGTCTAAAATTGTTATTAAATTTTAAAAATCATATATAAATAACATATGCTCAATTTAAATAGTTTAGAATTGACAGTTTAAATTTAAATAATCATATATAAACAATTCATGCCGGATTTAAATAATTCCATACATTCAAAGTAATTTACATCGTCCATACAACAACCTAGGTCATTACATTAAAAATAATTTACAGCGTGATGGTTGACCTCACGTACGTTCTCCTCATGAATGTTCCTTCGCTATGATCGTTGTGTAAGGGGTGTCCTCATTTGATAGGAGGATGCTCGGGTCAACCGTCACCGCGAACGGTGGTTGCCCGTCAAACTGATCATAATCTTCATTAGTCTTGTCCTCGACTCCGACGATTTTCCTTTTGCCTGGGAGAACCACGCGGCGCTTTGGCTCGTCGAGCCGTTTCCCCTTCTTTGGTTTGCTAGACATGTCCTTCACGTAGAAAACTTATGTTACATCATTGGCTAGGACGAATGCTTCATCTGAGTATCCAACCTTGTTAAGGTCAACCGTTGTCATCCCACTGTCATCAATCGTTATGCCTCCACCAGTTAGCCTAACCCATTGGCACCGAAACAGAGGCACCTTTAGAGGTCCATAGTCGAGTTCCCATATCTCGTCAATCCACCGTAATATGTGCTGGTTGTCCCATCATATCTCATGGCATTGATACGAACAGCACTATTCTGGTTCGTGCTTTTTGTGTCTTAGGCTCTTGTGTAAAATGTATACCCATTGATTTCATATCCTTGGAATGTCAAGATCGAGCAAGATGGTCCCCTCGCCAAGAAGGCTAGTTGTTGGTCAATCGTCTCGTTACCCATGAGATGTTGTCGCAGCCAAGCGAGGAAACTATCAATGTGATGGCGTGTAATCCAGGCATCGGATTTTCCGACATTTTTGGAGCGAACAATCGCCAAGTGCTCCTCGATGTAAGGAGCCACCAACAAAGATTGTTGCAAAACCGTGAAATGTGCTTTACAAAATAAATTGTTATCTACAGTTATTATTGCTTTCTTTCCAAGAGTTCCCTTTCCCCGTAGTCTCCCTTCGTGGCTTGATTCGGGCACCCCGATTGGACGAAGGTCTTCAATAAATTCTACGCAGAACTCAATGACAATGACCTCCTCTGTTCCATACCCGTTGGCGATGCTTGTCTTCGGACGAGAACAGTTATGAACGTACTTCTTCAGAACGCTCATGTACCTTTCGAAGGGGAACATGTTGTGTAGGTACACAGGACTGATAATACGGATCTCTTTAACAAGATGACATAGAAGATGCGTCATTATATTGAAGAAGGATGGTGGAAAGATTATCTCAAAGCTGACAAGACATTGCACCACGTCATTTTCAAGGGCTATTAAACTGTCTAGATCGATGATCTTCTATGAAATTGCGTTGAGGAAAGCACATAGCTTTGTTATTGTTGTCCGCACATTATCAGGAAGGATACCTCAAATTATAACAGGTGGTAGTTGTGTCATCAACACGTGGCAGTCATGAGACTTCAGGTTTGTGAACTTCTTCTCCTTCATCCTTATTATTCCCTTTATATTCAAGGAGTATTCAGATGGTAACTTGATGCTCTCCAAACATTCAAACATACTTTCCTTCTCTGCCTTGCTCAGAGTGTAACTGGCCGGACTCAAGTAATGGCTTCCTTTCTCCTTTTGTTTCGGATGAAGGCCGTTGCATTGTTTCATATGCTTTAGATCATTACGTGCTTGAAGTGTATCTTTCGGCTTTCCATATACACCTAGGAAGTCCAGTAGGTTGACGCAAAGGTTCTTAGTGAGGTGCATCACGTCGATTGCGTGGCAGACGTCCAAGACTTCCCAATAGGGTAACTTCCCAAAAATAGACTTCTTCTTTCACATCGCCGCGTGACCTTCTTCACTTGCTATAGGTTTGCTGCTAGGTCCCTTTTCAAATACTACTTTTAGATCTTTCACCATAGTAAACATGGCTTTTCCATTATGATGTTTAGGCTTAGTACGGTGGTCTGCCTTCTG
Source organism: Oryza officinalis (assembly GCA_008326285.1). Classification (NCBI taxonomy): domain Eukaryota; kingdom Viridiplantae; phylum Streptophyta; class Magnoliopsida; order Poales; family Poaceae; genus Oryza; species Oryza officinalis. The sequence continues at coordinate 19,234,147 of BDMV01000009.1, forward strand.
TTCAAAATTCTTGCCTTTCTTCCGGACAGGGTGGCTTGCAACAAAAAATCGACGATGACTCATGTACACAACCTTCCTACAATGTTTCATATACATACTTTCGGTTTCATCCATACAGTGGGTGCAAGCTTTGTACCCCTTGTTTGACTGTCCGGATAGGTTGCTAAGTGCGGGCCAATGATTAATGGTTACGAATAGCAACGCTCGTAGGTTAAATTCTCCTATTTGTCTTCATCCCACATGGTGACACCTTCTTTCTTCTACAGAAGTTTAAGATCTTCAATCAATGGTCTTAGGTACACATCAATGTCATTACCAGATTGCTTTGCGCCTTGAATAATAATCGACATCACGATGTACTTCTGCTTCATGCATAGCCAGGGGGGAGGTTGTAGATACACATGGTCACAGGCCAAGTGCTATGGCCGCTGCTCATTTCTCCAAATGGATTCATGCCATCCGTACTTAAACCGAACCTTATGTTTCGTACATCCTCTCTGAAGTCTTGATATACTCTGTCAATGTTCCGCCACTGCTCATTCTTGCATGCGCTTTGTTCCTGAACAATCGCCTCAGCCGTGGTATTATAGGGAAATACCACATCACCTTAGCAGGAACTCTCTTCTTCAAAGGCTGTCCGTCAACATCACCTGGGTCATCTCGTCTAATCTTGTATCATAGTGCCTTACAAATAGGGCATGCTTCTAGGTTCTCGTACTCCTCACCGCGATAGAGGATACAATCATTTGGACATGCGTGTATCTTCTGTACTTCCAGACCTAGAGGGTAGACTACCTTCTTAGCTTCATACGTTGTTTCGGGCAATTCGTTTCCCTCCAGAAGAATGTTCTTTATGAGTTTCAGTAACTCGCCAAATGCCTTGTCACTCACACCATTTTTTGCCTTCCATTGCAAGAATTTCAGCATGGTACCCAACTTTTTGTGCCCTTGTTCACAACCTGGGTACAAGGACGTTTTGTGGTCCGCTAACATACGCTCCAAATTTTGGACCTCCTTTTCACTTTCGTAGTCCTTCTTTACGTCACACAACATCTGACCAAGATCATCCGCACCGTCGTTATCTTCATCAGCCTCGTCCTCCTCGCCTGTTGTATTTCCTTCAAATCCACCGTATTGAGCCCAGTCAAGAATGTTCGTGTCTTCTTCTTCATCATCTTCCATTGCTACTCCTAACTCTTCATGCGAGGTCCAACAATTATAGCTAGGCATGAATCCCAACTCAAACAAGTGGACATGAATAGTTTTTGATATAGAATACTCCTGCTTTTTGCACTTTTTGCATGGACAGCATATAAAACTCTTATGCTTGTTGGCATTGGCAACACTCAACAAATAACGCACGCCTTCAATAAACTCGGACGACCGTCGGTCCGTGGTGTACATTCATTGCCAATCCATCTACCTAAAATGCACAAAAATCGTAAAAAGAAAATCCACAAAAGTCAAACTAATTAAATAATCGTACAATAATTACATATAAGTAATCATACAACAATTATACAATAATCCCACATATTATTCATGTTTAATTTTTTTTAAAGTTATAAACATATCTTTAATGTGTCGTACTTATTTATAACTATTTTAGCAATTTTTAAATTAATTTGGTTTTCTATCCTTTTATCGTAATTTTCTATATTTTTCCTTTGTCATCTCTTTTATAACATTTTTATCCACTTGTTTCTAATTTTAAAAAGTAACCTCATTTTCCCTAAACAAATTTTCTCTCTCATCATTTCCATAAACCTTTTTAGAGACAATAATGTATAGAAACATAGCTATAAATGTAATATGCTAAGCATACATCATTTTTGGATGAAGTTGCTAACCTTTTAGAACTATCCGATTTATATATTATCACAAAAACACTTTCACAAAAAACTTTGGCACTACCTTCCTTCCTCCTCCCGACCTTTGCAGCAATGGCTCGGGCTGGAGAAGGAAGAAGGAGTATATAAAGGTATTTGATCTTTAGTCCTGATTGGTAACAACAACCGGGAATAAAAATCATTTTTATCTTTAGTCCCGGTTAGTGTTACCAACCGGGACTAAAGTGATTATCTTTAGTCCCGGTTGGTAACACTAACCGGGATTAAAGATGCCCGACGGCCTGACACAACCTGACAAAAAGTGAACCAAGACTAAAGATCAGATAACACTAACCAGGAATAAAGTTCATAAAGTCCCGGCGCACTTTTTAACCGGCACTAAAAATGATCTTTAGTCCCGGTTCCTATTCGAATCGGGACTAATGTGATTTTTGCCATCCGGGCAAAGATCACTTCTCCACTAGTGTTCTAAGTTTGAGAAGTTTGACTGAAGATAGAAGCTAAAACGACTTATAATATCAAACAAAGAAAGTAGAATATTGAAGTAGGACATGCTTTTGAGAAGAACCACTATGTCCACATATATAGAAAAGAAATGCATGGTTGATGCTTTACAAATACAATAATCTCTTCACTTATATATACCCACAGTCAGATTGAACCACCTCGTTGACTCCAAGAGCTATATATACCGTGTTCATGAAATTTCACACAGGGAAAGGAAAAACATAGGAAGACAGTCAGAAGAGCTTCAAGATTTCAGAGATATAAAGTGCCCCTCAGCTTTGTTTTTATTAGCTATCTTCACTGCGTTAGTGCATACGTGTGCTCAGCAAACCTCATTAGGTATGATTCTACCCCTTATGCATCATTTCTAATGTTTCTTGTGTCTTAAACCAAATATGTAGAGAACCATATGAGTTCTACAGTCCTCTCACCTCACTACAAAAATGGCCAATCTCCTACACATATAATCTATGACAGTTTGTCGAGAACCGTTTGTGATGATCTCTTACAGTCTTATAAGGCAACCATTGAGATTTGACTTAAAACCTTAAACCATTAATGATTTGTGCTGATGTCCAATGGTGCATAAGCATGAACTGTTAAGAATTACTCTGTAATGATTATTAATAATGAATTATTAGAGAAGTTCACATCTCTAATGACTAACGAAAATAGTTAGAGATGACACAAAGGTAATCTCTAACAGCTATTTTGTAGATTATAGAGAATGTAATTGCAGAATAGAATGTTTATCCTAACAGCATGTTGCCTATAGATGGTAAGCAGGATTGTGTAAAGCTCTCACGCCTTCAGGTTTCAAGTTTGATTCCAACTAAGGCCACCCCTAGCCTCTGCATGAAATGCACACAGCCACAAAAAATAGGACCTATCTAGATGCCATCACAAAACAAAAATATTAGTGGCTATCAATCCGTAGACTAGATCGCCACCCATGCTCCTGGGTAAATAACTCCCATGCCATCTGGTCCAAACGTCGTGATACCACCGCAATAGTATCCCGAAGTCCTGGTTTGTAGAGGATAGCCTAGGTGCGTAACCACCGAGCGACTAAAGTAATAATCTGCAAAGGAGAAGACACCATCTTGTTATAAAAAATTACCCCATTTCTGCTTAGCCAAATGGACCAACAAAAAGCTGTTGCACCCATCAAAAACAGATTTCTAATGTCTTTAGGAACACATGTAAGCCAACGCCCAAACATATGAGTAACATTTTGAGGAGGTTGTAAGTTAGAAGCCATATGAATAACGAACCAAACCAAGCGAGATACATGACATTGAAAGAACGTTGAATGGTTTCGTCCTTATGACAGAAGCAACATTTCTTACTACCTTTTCATTTTCGCTTAGCTAGGTTATCCTTGGTTAGAATTACGCCCCGACATAAGTACCAAAGGAAAATCTTTACTTTGAGCGATACTTTAACCTTCCAAATACGTCTATTGATATTCGGGATGCCCATATGGACAAGAGCTAAGTAATGAGATTTGACCGAAAAGACCCCATTAGGGGTGAGATTCCATCTAAATTCATCTTGCTCTTGTGTCAACATCAAATCAGCTATGCAAGGCCATAAATTATGCCAAGCAGCTAATTTTGCTCCGATTAAATCTCGTCTCCATGAAAACCTTGGATGATTGTTTTGAAAGACTTGTGAGATAGTCGATTGTTTAAGCCTAACTATGTTACAGAGACAAGGATATTGATCTCTTAACGAGGCATTACCCAAACACTTATCTTCCCAAAATCTTATTTGAGTGTCGTCCCTAATACGAAAGGCTCCAAACCTAAGAAAATCTGGTTTGACCTTCATAAAACTAGCCCAAAAATGTGAGTCTCCCGCTTTCCAAAAAAACTGAGATAAAGGTTGCAATCCCAAATATTTATTACGTATCATCTATTGCCACATTCCGTCTTTGGTGAGTAATTTGTATAGCCACTTGTTAAGCAACGCTATATTCTTTACCTTGAGGTCGTGAATTCCAAGCCCCCCTTGATCTTTGGGACGACAGATGATATCCCACTTTGCAAGCCGGTATTTCTTCTTATGTCCATCCCCTTGCCAATAGAACCTAGATCAAAGGTAGTCAAGTTTCTTACGTACCCCACTAGGTATTGCAAGGAAGGACATCATATACATTGGGAGACTACTAAGTACTGAGTTAATCAGTGTAAGTCGTCCTCCCAACGAGAGAAGTTTTCCTTTCCAGCTACTCAATTTCTTTTCAAATCTTTCAACCACTTCTTTCCATTTCGCATTTCTTAGCTTCCTGCAATGGATCGGGATGCCAAGATATCAGAAAGGGAAGTTGCCAACCTAGCACCTGAAGAGTTGGTTATATTGATCTCTATAGTCAAGCGCTTCACCAAAACAATATAGTTCGCTTTTATGAAAGTTAATCTTTAACCCCGACAATTGCTCAAAGGCTAGAAGCACCGAATTCATATTTTGAGCTTTCTCGAGGTCATGATTCATAGAAAGCACTGTGTCATCAGCATATTGTAGTATGGATAGTCCTCCATCAATCAAATGCAGTACGAGACCATCTACTTGCCCTTGTGTTTTGGCCCTGTTTATCAAGGTGGCTAACATGTCAGCAATAAAGTTGAATAGGATTGGAGAGAGAGGATCTCCTTGTCGAAGGCCTTTTTTAGTCTGGAAAAAAGGTCCGACGTCATCATTGACTTTGATTGCCATGCTTTCCCCGGAAATGAAAGATTCGATCCAAGAAATCCACTTGGGCGAAAAACCTTTCATCCGTAGAGTTTGTAACAAAAAGGCCATTTGACCTTGTCATAGGCCTTTTCAAAATCAATTTTGAATATCACCCTGTTCAACTTTTTCCTGTGTAGCTCATGTACTGTTTCATGTATGATGACGACTCCATCTAGGATGTTTCGCCCACGCATGAAAGCAGTTTGAGTTGGATTCACTAAATAGTCAACTACCGAGCTAATTTGGTTTGTGGCGACCTTAGTGAACAATTTGTAACTTACATTCAACAAGCATATTAGTCTAAATTGTTGGATTTGATTTGCTTCTTCAACTTTCGGAATTAGAGTAATCACCCCAAAATTTAGACCAAAAATTGGAAGACTGCCAGAATGGAATTCATTAAATAAATTCAGCAGATCATGCTTGATGACTTCCCAAAATTTTTGGTAAAATTCAACTGGAAAACCATCAGGACCAGGAGCTTTATTATGCTCCATTGCAAAGATCGCTTCCTTTATTTCTTCCTCCGAGAAAGAGTAGTAAGACAGTCATTTTCTGCTTGTGTAACCTGAGCCATATCGTCAGTTATGTGCTCATCAAGCGAAAACGAATTTTCCTCTGGTGGTCCAAAGAGTTTCTTGTAAAAATTCGTAATGTACGTTTTCAACGCATGAACCCCCTCAATTTTACCTTTATCCTGATCCAGAAAGAAGATCCTCTTCTTCCTATGTTTGCCATTGGCAATCAAGTTAAAATATTTTGTATTATTGTCTCCTAGGAGTACATCCGAGACTTTTGAGTGTTGGTACCATTTAATCTCCTCTTCCCAAGTAGGCTTGCGAGATTATCCTTCGATTGATCAAGAAGATGTCTTTCTTGAACTGAAAGGAGTCGAACCTCTGCAGCGATGTCTAATGAGTCAATGGTCTATTGTAGATGAACTTTTTTCTGTTTAAAAATGCCATTGGTATTAGCAGACCAACCTTTAAGATAACGGTGTAAAGTGCTCATCTTGTTGTTCCATCTTTGGACTGCATTACGACCCTTGACTGGCATATTCCATACTTCGATAACACGTTCGTGGAAATTGTCCCGCAAAAACCAGCTAAGTTCCACCTTGAACTGCTTAAGGTTTCCAGCGAAGGCTGCTTCCCCTGTGTCAAGGAACAGAGGCGTGTGATCTGACACCCCTCTATCTAGTGCATGAGCAGAGACCAGAGGGTATTTGAATTCCCATTCTGTGGAAGTAAGAACCTTATCTAGCTTCTCATACGTTGGTATAGGAAGCGAGTTTGCCCAAGTGAATTGCCTGCCCATTAAAGCGATTTCTCTTAAGTCAAAGCTATCAATCACAACATTGAAGAGAAAAGGCCAGCGAGCGTTGTAACGGTCATTGTTTTTTTCCGCACTACTTCTCAGAATGTTGAAGTCCCCCCCCCCATATTAGAGTGGGTAGATGATTTTGTTGGCATGTGTGAACTACCTCTGCTAAGAAACTAGATTTAAATCCTTCTTGGGCCGGACCATACACGGCCAACAAAATCCACTTAAAGTTATCCTCTCTATTGTTGAGATGAAATTTAATAAAAAAATTCCCCTTCAGCAATTAAAGATAGATCCAATACAGCCACATTAACTCCAAGAAGTATACCCCTGATCTTCCTTTAGGTGGGAGACAATGCCAAACAAAATCAGCACCTCCGGAGAGGCGATCTAAATTTGTCTTTGACATTTCGTCCTTTCTTGTCTCAGGCAATGCAATAAAGTCTAGGCTTTTTTCTCTAACTATTTCTGCCACATACCGGTATTTAGCCAAGTCTGAAAGACCTCTACTATTCCAAAAAATACCTTTCATGATAAAACAATTTTAGTGTTCTTTTGGATTTTTGGGACGAGTCTTCCGCTCTTTCCTTTTTGAAGATGATTTAGATTTTCTAGTGGAAACCAACAAGTCACAAATTTTGTTACTTTGGTCCACATCCTCCATATCAATCTCTGAAATATCTTTTGCTAAGTGAGCGAGTAGGGCGCCGTCAATATCGTCGCCCTCGTCATCACTTGTCATAAAAGGATCCACCTCCGACAAAAGAATATTGGTCTGGCTGTTTTCACTAGACTTGGTTGCTACTTTAGATCTACCTACCTCAACATGTTTCAAAGCATTAAGCGAGAAAGAAACAGGAACATTAGAAGTACCCAAAGAAACTCCTAAAGATCTAAGATTGGAAACAACATTATCATGAGGTAAATACGATAATGGCTGGGAAGAGCTAGTAGCAGTACCTTGCTAAATGGATGAATTGCTGGAGACCGAATGCAGCTGAGTAGTCGGTGCCGATACCTCCCGTGCAGCAAAGTTATCATCCAAGTTACGCACTGCTGCCCTCTTCATTGCCCTGAGCAGTGAATTGTCATTCCCTCTAGCAATGCCATCCAAGTTCTCAACATTGGATAGCGCACTACGGCGTCGAGGTGTGGAATCTACATCCTTTCTGCCCCTTGCTCCAGTCAGAAGGGGTACAGGAGGTGGAGAAGTTTTCCTGTCCTGTATGATCTTCTCCTGAGATAGGACAGCATTAGTCCTTGCTGCTGCTGCCGCCACAGGTGTGAGCATAGAGAGGTGTCCCGACTCCGTTGTCGGCATGCCAAGTTGCTTTGGTGGAGAAGGACTGCCGACCGGTTTACGTGAGCAAATTTCAGCCATACTTCTTGGTGTTGGCCTGGCTGCAATGTATGCTTTCCCATCAGCAATCACAGGACGAGGTGGTGACGGAGGTCGGCAATTTCCAAAAGGAGTGAAAACTAACTGCATGGCTGTCACCTCTGACGTTTGCTCCTTTGGAGGAGTTGAATTTTCTGAGTTCTTTGCCTTCTTATGTGCTTGATCATAACGACCATCCTTTGACGAGTCATCTTGATCCTCCTGTGCATCCCCATCATGATCCATATGATCAACCTCCAAGATCTGTGCCGGACGAAAATTCTCATTCTCCAAAGCATAAGTGATAGGGTAGCCCAACTTCCTAAAGACAACATCTGTTGTGATCGGCAAAACCACACTACTATGCATGACCACCTTCATACAAATCACCCCCGTGCGTTTGTAGGTGAGCATGTCAACTTCCTGTGTAGCTCCATTGACACATCCCAATGCCCAAAAGTCCAAGTAATGGTGCCACGGGGCGGGCACTCCCGCACATGTATCCACACCTCATCCAATTCATATGCCAGTATCACATCATCAGGAGCCTTCCACTCTAATATTGTCATTGAAACCCCATGATTCTTAAGGCGGAATTCAACATCATCCATCCTTTTTAATTCCTCAAAAGAAGGAAAAGCAATGAGGAATGAGTTCTCACCGTGAGGGACAGCTTCCCACTTCCAATCCAACCTTATCTGATGAGCTAGCTCAGCCTGAACTATCTCTCGTGACAGCAAACCACCGTGAATGGAGACCAAAGCCGTGAGAGCAGTTGCGGCTGATTGTACATTCATTCCAAAATCACTAATTTGGAGAAGTCCGAACTCAGTTTTTCCGAAACCAAAAAGAGAGCAAGTGGGTTTCGGCAGCTTGAGCACCGGGCACTTCTCAGCTAGATATGATTCCTTCTTGTTGCAAACGTAGCAATCAAGGTCCGCTTTGCATACCAGCGCTGTGTGGCCACTTGTTTTGCACCGGTGACAATGAGGCGGTCTCGGTTTCTTTGCTTTAGCTGTCCCTTGACCGCCGTCTGCCTGCGTTGGTGTCTCCCACTGCTGTTCTTGCTTTGCTGCCGCTAGTATGGTGGGTTGCAGCGGTACGGCCTGTTGTGCTGTCCACGGCTGATCTCCATGCTCACGGATACGAAGTGCACCTGAATAGCTTCCTTCGGGAAACTTCCTGAAGGAGTGATGCTGTCCCTGAGCAGCCCCTCCTTGCCAGCGGCCTCCGGACGTGCCAAACCCCGATCCACCGGCGTTGCTGCCCCCAACTCTTGGGAGATTATGTGGTCTCTGAAATTGACGTGGGTGGTACCGACCATGTTAGCCCCTGATTTTATAGCACAGGGAACCATATGTGTTTACAGATACCAACTCCCTGGATCAGTAGGTTGGTATACACACATTACAAATCTGGTACACACAGTTTGCATCACATAGTCTTACAATACCAAATAGTACATGGGAACCTGAGTAGGTTCTATTAGGCCGTGTCTAGCCAGATACAATACCACTAACATATGACAAGATAGGATAGCGGAAGCGAGGCTGCGGCGGTCCACCTATACTCCACAGGCATCAACTGGGGATTAGTCCCTATGGTTCCTCCGTACCATCCCCCTCCTCGGGGATCAGTTCGACTGGCACGTCCTCGTCATCACAAGCTAAAATGGTGGAAATATGCAAGGGTGAGTACCAACCGTACTCAGCAAGTCACCACTATAGAAATGCAACAAATGCGTATAGGGATCCAAGGAAGGTTTCGGTTTATTTGCGTAAAGCCAGTTTTCGCGAGTTACAGTTTTAACCATGGAAAAATGTCGCTATGTAAATGTTATAATTTATTAGGAGTTCCTTCATCGCAATTCAACCTTCCCGCACATGGGGCAAGGTTACACATGTTTTATTTATCCCAACCTCTTCTAAACAATTTGAAAAAAAAACATGTGAGTCTAGTCAAGAGTAATACAAGTCTCGGCGCTCATTAACCGCGAGCACGGCTATTCGAATAATTTAATTTACTCACACTGTAGTGGATGTACACTTTTAATCCCACACTCCGTGACGCACCCAACACATGAGACTTGTCACGGCCCTGTTTTTTAGTTACCCTCGCATGGTGGCACCCGCTCCACGGACTATGAATCCCCATTGCACCCCCGGCGCCACATTCCTACCTCGAGCCGGTTGTGAAGGGAGTCCTGGCGCTCTCGAGGTTGAAGGTTACATTATACATATATAAAGCTTTGACGTCATTAAACCACACACTTCCATATTTCCATTCCAATATCCAGAACCTACCATGTCTGGGGTGCCATCCCACGAAAATAACCTAGTCCACCGGGTCTAACCCCACTCAAGAAGTGTGGTCGTACTCGGTTCATTTCCTGCTTAGCTTCTTGACTCGGTCCTTAACTGACCAGGGTCGGCGGCTTACCGTTCCCAGAACCACCCATATTCTATCCTTGCCGCCCCAGTCGAAATCACTTTTTGTTTAATTAAGTTTTTGGGTTTTCCCAAAGGTTTTCATACTGTGGGTGGCGCTTATGTCTCCACCCGATCTCTAACAATCACTCCCATCGAGTGATCAGGATAACCACATTCACATATCACACATATGGAGTGTATAATGTCTATGTAAGTAGGGCTAAGCAGTAAATAAATTATCACGCGTAAAGTAATAAACTCAGGTGACAAAGGTGTGTAAATATACAAGGATAAACAATATCAAAGGTAAGGCTTAAACAAATGCGGGTACGTGTTTTATAATTAGCATGCAATTTTATTTGAAATCAACACATTTATGAGAATAGGATCAACATGTTCGAGGAAGGGGGCGTAGTGACTTGCCTTACTCAATTGGGGGTTCGTACTCAATTAGCTCAGTTTTCTCCTTGCAGATGTACCCTGTCCGGTTGAATAATAACGTCATGAGCTACTCGCTAACAAAAAGAGCCAAAAATTTGACTAACTTATGACGGATCGAAAAGAGAATGGTATTGTAATACACTACGCGATCGAAAAGAGAAAAACATCCAAAACCGGTTGGGGAGATACGAATTTGGAGGATTAATGGATTTTCTGAAATATGGAAATGAATTTATTACATTGGAAAGGAATATTCCCAAGAATATTTCTTGGCTGTGATGTTGAGAGGGAGGAATGTTGGACTTTATTTTGGGAAGGTTTGGGCTCTAGCCCAGAGGTGAGGGAGGCCGGGTAGGGAGGTAATGTAGACTTGGTGGAGATGGGGCTAGACTGGTGGGCTTTGGCCTGAACTTTGTGGAGGATGTACTATAGACTTTTGTGTGGACTGATTTCTTGGGCTTGGCCCGAGGAAACAAGAGGGAGGTTCTATGGACTTATGGATAGCTTATCAGGTCGGTTGGCCCAATGAATGTGGGGGATATTTTGTAGACTTCTTGCAGAGGCGGCACCGGCCGAGGGCTCGACCGAACGACGGCCGGGGAGGCAACTCGGGCAGCTCGGCTAGACGTCGGGTGGCTCGGCCGAACGATGGCGACGTTCGGCCCGTTGGGCGGCGGCAATGGCGTGGCACAGGGACCTCGGCCGGAGCCTACGGCGACGGCATTTGGCTTGCGGCAATGGAATCCTCAGGTGTTGGTGGTTTCCCTAAGGTGTGCACATGGTGAGGTGGAGGGCTTGGGCGAGCTACAAGCGTGCATGCATATGTATACACACGGCTAGCTAGTTGCATGCATGTGGGCTGCTTGCATGCATGCATATGCATACACACGGCTAGCTAGTTGCATGCATGTGGGCTGCTTGCTTGCATGCATGCATATGTACAGCCAACTAGCTGCATGGCGCATGCATGACCGGCGGCGTAGTGGCGATCGACGCGGAGGGCGGCCGCGCAAGGAACGGGTACGGTGTTGCGCCTCATGACGTCACCGCGCCGCGGCAACAACGTTAGACGAGGAATGCGGTAAAGAAACAAGAACAAGAGGAAGAGCAGGAGAGGAGCTCACCTTGCGGCAGCCGGGTAGCGGCGTACTGGGCGACGGTCCTCGTACGAACTACGGTCGTCGAGGTATAGCCTGGGGACGGTCAACCCGCGGATCGTCCTCGCACACCACGTGTTCGATCGGTGGCAACAAACGAACACACAGCGTTAAGGAATAAATGTTAGCGGATTAGGTGTAAGTTAGGTGTCAGGGGTTAGCGAGTTAGAGGTCAATGGGTTAGTGAGTTAGAGATCAGCGGGTTAGGGAGTTAGAGGTTAGCCGTTCGATAAGTTAGTCGTTCTCGGGGTTCAAATGACGGCGCGACGGCCTATCCGTCCTCTTGCTCAACTAAGGCCCAGCCGGAGCCGGCCGCGGCGGAGCAAGCGGAGAGATGGCGGCGTGTGCGCGGGAGGGTGTGGCTGAGGGGAAACAAAGCAAGGAGGAGGAGAAGAGAGGATGGAGAGGGACGGGTTGCATATCCGGCTATGGTGGCGCTTATATAGGTTCCACCGCACGGGGCTCGTCTTGAATTGCCATGAAGACAGGGACGGGGTGGTTGCAGCGGCCGCGTGGGTTGGTGCGCATGCTGCATCGGCTGTCGTCGTTCGGGAAAGAAAGGTTGGCTCCTGTGCTGCCTGCCGTCGCCACCTACCAAAATGGAAAACGGCGACGGTAACCCGGCGGGGACCACCGGCGTTCGATAGGAGCGTCGCCCGGCGTACGTGCATAGGCTGTTGGAGTTAGGCGGATGGCGCATGCATGCTAGCTTGGGCTCGACTAGCCGCTTGCATGTAGGCATACGCATAGCTAGTTAGCTGCATGGTGCCTGCTCGTGGCTGGCTTGCTTGCATGCATGCACATGCACAACTAGCTTGCTGCATGGCTGGCAGCGGTGCGAGGTTGGGCAGGATGCGCGTGGAATGGACGGCAAGCTCGCCGGTGAGACGGGAACGGAAGACGGCAGCCGGTGATGTCATAGCGGCCTCGTCGTAGCGGCGTGGCGTGCGGCGACGTCGTCACCGAAAACAGTATGGGGGGAATTAGACTTTATCTTTTTTTTACCAACCCAATAGGAATGAAAGGGCTTGGGGAGGCAACATGGACTTTTTCCAGAAAAAGCCCAGCAGCAAGAAGGCCACAGTAGAGGGAGCTTAAGCGGACTTTTTGGAGTAAAACTAATTTCGGTTAGAGAGAAATCTTGGGACAACAACCAAAGGATCAGAGGAGTAGAAAAATGAAAATTTTCAATAAAAGTCTGGCCCCGGCAAAAAAAAATAAATAAATAAAGAAATTGTCGGCATGATGCAAAATTATAAAAATGAATCAGAAATGATTTTTTTTGGTCGGTGTATTTTTATTTAGGAATTTTCTCAGGGTATTACAAACCAAGACCTTGCTGGTTTCGAGGATGGAACTGCTGATGCCCTGCCGCACCATCCTCTCGCCGCTGCCCCCCATCGCCGTTTCTTTGCGCGGTCTAGCCGCCATCGCTGCGTACGAGATACTCCCCTATGCTGTATTTTTCGGTAGAGACGGAGCGCATCTGTTTAGGTGAAAACGGGTCGGAGACTTTCCATAGAACCCATCACCAATCGTGCCCAACTGAGGGAAGGAAGGGATGCCAGATTTTGTGGATGGTTTGTTGGAAAGAATTGTCGCTGAGTTGGTTCGCTCAGGAAATAGTTCGCCGATGCCTGGCACGCGCTCATGCAGACGCCGAGCCGGTGAAGCCACCTTTTCTATCTCCGGACCACGTGTGGGCGCATTTTGTATATGTTTGGCAAATGGCAAATATTCTCCAAGCACCACTGGTTGCACCGGTCGTGGACGAGGTAATGGACCCTTCCATGGACGCATCACCCATCCACGACGACGGCGATTAGTGTTTTGCAATTTTGGTGTAGGCCCCTGAGTGTTCTCTTTTGAACCCAATTCATCCATATTCGAAGTAGTTGGCACATCAGATGATATAGTTCCAACCAGCGAACTCGGACCTTTTCGTTCCCACCACCACGAGGCAGAGGTCGGGAAGCTGATCTCTTCCCAAAAGGTTTGAATTAGCGAAGAATTGGCGTCTCCACATTGAGTTGCAGATTTCATCTCCTCAATCTCCATACTAGCTAGTAACGAAGTACTGAGTAGGTGTACTGAATCAGGTAAACGAGACGAACTAGCCATGGTTGAGAGATAATCAAGTCCATCGCCATGTTCTTGATCACAATCGTCTTGAGAAACGACATCTACGTCGTCAAAAACATAGGATAAACTAGAGAAACGGGAACCACTTACCGGCGAGGGATTCGGAGCTAGAGTTAGTCGACGACGTCGAGAAGCCGGACGCCGTGCATAGACTCTGAAGCCTATCTCATCTCCTCCATCAACCTGCACACCATCTGCATTAACAGGGAGAGTGCCTAGAATTTTCCCCATCGCAGAGGAGGTCTGCACCATCGAGGGGACAATCCCTGCCGAGTGGACATCAGTGCTGGCTTCCGGTGTCGATGCCGGCGATGCTCTGACAAGACCCCCCCGGACAGTGTCTAAAGCGTGCCGATCTTGAGGGCGGGAGCGTCAGTCCTCACAAGATCCGGAGAAGAAGGAGCCGCCGCCGATGAATAAGCACTCATCTCTGGCAGAGAGGATGAGCATTAGAGGTGCCTCCACTAGACCGCTGTTCCGTTTTCTGGAGATGCAGCACCGGCGAGGGCAGGAGACATCAGCACCGCTGACGGCGACTCGAGGCTCCCAGTTATCGAGCCGAGAATTGTCGGATTGGAAACAGTGGCCGATTCCTAGTAATGAAGGAACCATCCCCAGCTATGGCAGGTATGCCAGCACCAGAAACGGTGCCGCCACCGGCAAAAGCCGAGATCGGCGTCACCGCCGGCGAAGCCCCGACGGCTGACCCTCTGAGATCGCCCAAAAATCGCCCCTCCACAAATCCCGGAATTCAAAATCTCCGGTGGTATTCAAACTCCTAAAACATGTGATATGTAGAGCACCTGGCACTGGCAAGGGGCAATGGATTTAAATCATTTTCACAGAGTACACCAATCTTTAACGGTTCATGAATCGTCTGAAATTACCCCCAATCCCTAAAGTTATATTATCAACCATAGAGAATACTTAATACCTATAACCAAACATTAAACAGAGTAGTTTTTGTGTAGTTTGTAACCGATGTAAGAAATTCACAGTAATAAAAAGAATAAGAAAACAATACAATTAGAAAATTGATTGTATGCAACATACTCCCTTTGATTCCAAATATAAATCATTTCAATTCCTTAAACTCTTTTCTAAATGTAAGTCATTTTGGAATTTGTACGCACTTTTTCATCCCTTTTCCAACGTAGTATAAATTAAGGGAAACAGAGTCATTTGAGTTGTTCCCTCAATCCGTGCACAAGTTTAGAACTAGTTATATTTGAAATCAAAGGGAGTCATTTTCTAACCTTGTGGCTCTTGTCACTAAGTAGATTGAGCTTGACAATATGCCAATATGGTTGATGAACCATTGGGAATATGCCCATTTAGTAACATTTTTTACCGCATCTCCTTCATTTTACCTTCTTCCTCTCCCTTCTCTTCTTGCTCGTTATACATCGCTCCCGAGTGCCCGACTGGCTATATAAATGGTATCGCCGCAACACTCTACAGCAATGACCATATATACCAACCTCAACGAGACTACGTCGCTCTGTGCTCCAAAAGCCTAAGATCTCCCAGCTTGTGCAATTCATGCCCATACAACCATTAGGGAACTTGTCATTGCTGCGAACAAAAATATTCACAATAGCAAAAAAAAAAAAAAAGAAAATCACAAAATAGTACAAGTTCGATTGCTCTTTCTTTCCCCTGGGAGTGGCACTTTTTTGGCAACAAGAAACTGGAGAGTAATTGAATCAACTGAATATGTCAAACGAATGTTACAATGTTCAAAATAATATGTAAGGAACTGATTTTGTCACAGCAGAACACATTACACAGAGAAATAGTTTGCGAAAAACAAAGCCTAATAGAAGGGGTTGATATCTCTTAATAGTTTCAGTATGTCAGTAGTAGACTAATGAAAGGACATTTAAATGAAGAAAATGGATTCTGGCACTCACCATTGGCATTTCTCAGTTTTTCCATTTTTAAGTGCCATTTGAATCTACTGGCCGGCTTTATTTTATTTCAAGCATGATATCCCATTTACCATTTATGCACTGCTCAAGTGGTACTCACTTCCACATCTCCACAGTTGAGGACTTCATAAGCATCGACTGCGGCCTTCCCAGTGGCTCTAGCTATGTGGATGAGAAGACGAATATCACATATATTTCAGATGATCAGTACATAGACACAGGAGAAAACCACAAAATTTCTTCAGAACACCAAGGTGCCGAACGATTCAGATTGGGTTTAAATCTCAGAAGTCTTCCTACTGGAGGTAGGAATTGCTATATTCTTTATCCTGCCATAAAAGGTCAGAAGTATCTTATAAGAGGAATGTTCATGCATGGGAATTATGACAACAAAAGCCAGAATCTCGTTAGCTCACCACTGCTCTTTGATATCCGCATCGGACTGAACTTCTGGAACCAGGTCAACATTAGTAGTGCTACCATGACTTACACGTCTGAGGCTATAGTTCTTGCCACTGTAAATTCAGTATCAGTTTGCTTGCTTGATAATGGAAAAGGAACTCCTTTCATATCATCGTTAGAAATGAGGCCAATGAAGAGTTCAAATTATCCCGCAGCGACACCAAATCATCCTCTTTTGCTCCAGGATCGACGACGAAGCATGGGCGTAAGTAGCACAATTAGGTGATCCTTCTTTACCGACTAAAAATTTTCTGCACACCCAATAATTTATTCTATTTCTACATAAACATTGTGTAATTTCTGTCACCAGGTATCCAGATGATCCCTATGACCGTTTGTGGTGGCCATCACAGAATACATCTGAGTGGATAAAGATTTCCACAACAATTATGATCAGGCGCTACCCTGATGATGTATATGAGGTGCCAACTGCAGTCCTGAAGACGGCCGCCACGAAATCATGCAACTCTACCGCCCTGAATTTCTTGTGGCTGGCTCCGGCCAGCTGGGCTGCGGCACCTGGATACTTGCTTGGCTTACACTTCACTGACTTCCAGCAGGAGCAGCTGCGTGAGTTCCTCATATACTACAATGGCGAGTCCTTTGTTCCTGATGGTAAGTCATACAGTCCACCTTACCTCCTCGCGAACTACTGGAATAGCAGCAGTCCAACTGTATTCGACAACGGCCTATCGTACAACATCTCCATCGTCGCTACCAACGCATCTGTGCTGCCACCAATGCTCAACGCCATCGAAGTATACTACCAAGTCCAACAGGATGAAAAGATGATCTCCTCAGATGACGGTATGCATGTGCCCTTGTTTTTGTTTGAATCGAAACTGCTAGACTAGTTTCTAATCATTAGCAGATTGTTGCAACTAGAAACATACGAAATTGCACAACTTATATATTAACTTAAATAATGAGTGAATACAAATACATGTTTTGCATTAAAGGATCATTTCCCCCATTCCCTCTTTTTGTTTAAGAAGTCTTGCTTTTTTTTTCTTGCTGGACAGTCTATCATCAGTTTATCCATCGTTTGCTTTTTTTTTTATTTTAACTACTATACCATATTAAAGAGGAAAAGTTTATGCATTATATATGAACAAGTCCTGTTTGGGATGGATAAACTGCAAAGAAAATAGTGAACATCATATATAGAACTCAGGAAAGATTAGTGCATTGCATATGTACACGCCATAAACCACATACTACTTCATTACTTCCCTCTATTGATTTTCATATGTTGCTTAGTTGATGCCATGATGACTATAAAAATTGAGTACCAAGTGAAGAAGAATTGGATGGGTGACCCATGTTTACCAGAAAAGTATACATGGAATAATGGCTTGAAATGTAGAGGTCAATAAGCTACATCAAGAATTATATCCTTGTAAGTGGCAGTGTTTGAGCGATTTACGTCCTTTATGCACTTATTTAGTAGATGGGTGGTTATTATATGTTAAATTCTCTAAATATTTGGCAGAGACTTGTCTGGTAGTGATTTGCAAGGTGCAATATCTGAAAAATTTTCCATGCTCAAATCACTTGAATACTTGTGAGTATAGTTATCTACCAAACTATCAACTCAATATCCAGCAAGGTGTCAAACATTATCAGAATTTCACAGTTTTCTATTTTCAGGAACTTTCGCACAATGGTTTAACTGGATTAGTACCTGAATCCTTGACAAACTTACCAAATATCCTTGTTTTGTACGTGTGATCCAATCATTTCAGGGAAAAAAACACTCAGATGTGCAGATCAATAAGACAATTCTTTGGTTAATTTTTTTTATGCAGAGATCTATCAGGAAACCATCTAAATGGTACATTCCCTGAAGGACTATGCAAAAATCGAGCACTCACATTGAGTTATCATGGTCTTTGATTTTTCTAGCTAGTTCACTATAACATTATTGAAATGCTGGAAAATCAACATGTAATGTAAAATAACATTGGCCAAAACTGCAAAAGAATCATAAACAGTAATGAGCACACTTGTCATGATATGTAGGTCTATATCAGTTCAATGATGAATCATGTACTTGGACTGTTTTTCTATCAAAAGAACTACCCATATATCATCATAGTCCATATGTAATATAACTGATCGGAAACCTTAGAAATTACACTGCGTAATCTTTCAGGAGAAAAGGTAGACTAAAATGTTAGCACAGTGCATAATAAAAAATGGTAGCATACACGAAAATTTATTATTAAGAAAACTAGTTTTTCTCACGTAGGTTTTTAGTATTTAAATAGAAATCAATCTACAGAATAATACACACCAAATCAAGGTGCAGTTCTTTCCCATCTGGGCCTATTAATATGAGAGTTTTCAGATCTTAAGAATGAACTCAATGCCATAAATTTCAATAAACTGTTATTATCCATTGGATCAAACCAGACAGATATGTTTTTCTTGGTTGAAGGTATGACACTGCAAATGGAGATCCATGCAGTTCAAGATCATCGAAGAAGAAAAAGAAACAGTCCTAGCAGTTGCCATAGTGGTTCCAGTGGTGATTGTATCTGCTATACTGATGTTTATTTTCTGCAAAAAGCAAAGTATGCATCTTCTCTGTAAATTCTTAAACATACATCTATATCAGTAACTGTATAATACTATCACCATTCAAAAATAGTTATTTTAGAAAATTTCCTACCTTTATAGTGTTTAATACTTGTTACCGTTTTGGTTAATGTGGTTCGATTTGGGTTTCATCTCTACCCGTACCCAACTTGATTGGGACTAAAGACTGATTCTTTTGTGTCAAGATAGTATATCCCACTTTTCTGCGGATTACTTCAACAGTGTTACTTCTAGTCAGTATATGAGTTCCTAAACAATGCATACTTCCCTACAGGCACAATGAAAATATATCTTTCCATGGAAAGACGTTCTTTTCTTTATGAAACAGTGCATTCTGTTTCACGAACTTCCACCTTTTCACCTAGCATTTAACAGTTGATCTTTAATGAGTTCAATCCATTGGCTTTGAGTTTTAGTTGACATAGCATTATGAGGTTAGTCGTATTCAAAGAAAGTTTCAGTAAAGATGGATTTGTACAGGCAAATTATGTTAGGAACTAGGAATTATATCAGAAACAATTCAGCAAATTGAACATAACAGAGTAGACGTAAAAAAGGACATATCTTCAACAATTTTCCAATTATATAGAATACTTGATTTCTTAAGCTATTGCTTATTATGGGTGCAGGCATTGTGAAGTCTAGAGGTCAAAAACATTGTGGAGATCATGTGCATATTCCAGACAACCGTGAGTTCACATATGATGAGTTTGTGAAAATTACAAACAATTTCTCAGCATTCATAGGTGAAAGAGGATTTGGGCCTGTTTTCCATGGCCAGTTAAAAGAGGGCACTCAGTTAGCTATTAAGATGCGTTCTCCACATCAACGCTAGGGAAGGGAATGCCAGAATTTTTACCTGAGGTACTAAATTTGGTTGATGAAAATTTAAGACAGATTTCAACATTAGACTATTAGATGATCTTGAATTTACAAGAGTTTGCCTTTTAAAAGATCAAATATAAAATAATGTTGTTCTTGTACAATGCTATGTTGTCAAGTTTGTGTTCAGAAACATAGCACTCTGAAGGTTGAGAGCTTAACAACTGTGCACCACAGGTATCTGGTTTTATTGGTTGGATACTGCACTGACAAGGATCATTTAGCTCTTGTTTATGAGTATATGCCCAACGGAAGTCTTTATGATCATCTGAGAGGTATGCGACTGTGCGCAGTGTACATTTCAAGATTTATGAACATTAGAATCCCATACTATATTGTGCAGAGAAAACGAATTCCCTCTACTTGGTTAGTAACTTATTATGTACCTCAAAGAGAACATTAGTCTTCATATGATTAATCATCATTGTTGTATGCAAAAAAGGGAAAGTGAATCAAGATGCAATTATTAATGCATTCAAGCAATATAAAAAAGACTACATATGATTCCAAAAAAGAGCTTTTTATAGTACTTGAAAAGGTATCGTACTGCCGTGAGATACTACTGTTCATAGTATTAATTATGACATTTCTACATTAGGACTTAGGAAGGTAAAGGTAGCAGGACGTAACACAAATTGACAACAAGAAGTGTGGCACCTTGTGTTACCTCTTTGAAATAAGGTGGAAGAGCTAAAGAAGAGTTGGACAGTGGGTCAGGAGTGTTGTGTTTTTTTTTTTGCTTGGTGAACCCTGCTTGAACATTAGTTTTTATCCAAATGTGAATTAATTATTACTATCATTTCTCATGTGGATAGCACAGAATTCACAAGGTGCCACTGAAAAGCTTTCATTTTGCACGAGCATCTCATCTTTACATAACAACACAATTACAAATATCCTGATCCATCAGCAACATTTTTTCATGGTCATTTAGGCAAAAATGCTATTATTCAGAAATTAAGTTGGCAACATCGAGCACAAATTGCACTTGAACCTGCTCAAGGTATGATTTTGAGTGTAGCAAACCATTTTCATCAGTTTTCCAACTCTTCTATTACATGTTCAAATTTCAATAGATCATATCCTATCATATGGCACAGGTCTGGACTACTTGCACATAGGATGTGTGCTGCCTATAGTTCACAGAGATGTTAAGTCACACAACATTCTTCTAGGATGTGACCTGAATGCAAAAATATCTGATTTTGGATTGTCAAAGTCATACCAGCATGTTGCACAGTCTCACATAACAGCAACTGCTGCTGGCACTCCAGGCTACATTGACCCAGAGTTTGTTCTTATATGCATTCAAAGCTTCAGTTCTATTAAAAAAAACCACAAGACAAATTTTAAGAATACTGCCTCCAAAAAATGCTAATAAATACCAGAGAACATCATTTGTAGTAACATTAGATGCAATCAATAGACTAACTGTGTGTTTTGTTCCAACTATTTCAGGTACTGTCGTAGTGGAAGACTTGCCATTAGCTGTGATGTCTACAGCTTTGGAGTAGTTCTGCTAGAGATTGTAACAGGTGAGCCTCCCGTCATACATACAACCGGACATATTGTGCAGCGCATAAAGGAGAAGGTTAATATGGGAAATATTGAAGCAATTGCGGATCCACGACTTCACGATGAGTTTGATGTTAGTTCAATTTGGGAGGTTGTTGACACAGCACCGATGTGTACAAAGGAGGCATCTAGTGAAAGGCCAACGATGAGTATGGTAGTAGCACAGCTAAAGGATGCCTTAGCGTTGGAACAAGCCCGTTTAAGCTACAGCATCAGCGACATTAGCCAAGGTGGTGCCAATGCCGAATTGTCAATTAACTCCGATCCATGCCATCGCCAAGATAATTAAGCTGAAAACCATTAAAAATTAACCAATAATAAAAAACAGCAATGAAGAATGGACATGTATGTCTCTCCACTGGAGTTTGGTACTTAAAGGACTACAATCGATTTATCAATCCTATGTAAAAATACCAAATTTCTACCATTGTTCTGTAATGTGTATTAAGAGGAATATTTAGAAATAAAAAATAGCAAGCATGTCTCATCAACTATATACCATGATTTTACTTTTAAAATCTTATGTAATCCGGAGGAATATGCCAAGAAAAAGCCTATTTGCACTTTGTTTGCACGGTGTTTGCATAGTGCACATCAGGCACTATTTTTCACTTCTAACAAATATAACAGTTAAGACGATCCTACATTCCGAACTAGCAAACATGTAGATTGTAGAACAAATGTAGGACACACAAGTATTTATGGAACCAAGAATGAAGAAATATGGGTGCTAGAAGCCTAGAAGCATGGTTTAAGTACTATTGTACTTGTAGTTAAGTAGTAGTACTTTACAGAGTTAAACCTAAGTGCATTAACTATTAACGTAAGAGGCATGGAGCTGTGTGGGTACTACCCTCTGGAGTTGCAACAAAATTTGCTACTTCAGGGATGCATCCAAGACATAACTTCAAAAAAAATTAAATCAGCAAGCAAAGCCTGTTAAAAATATAAGCACCTAGTGATTTAATTTATTTCATAAATAAATCATGGCATTGCAGATGCAAACACGCGCGTGTCCCTCTTCTTCTCTCCACCACACATGCCTCAAATGGCTAGGAGAGCATCCTCCCTTATAAGAAGGTCTCCCTCTCCTAGAATAGACAAGGTGGTACTAAACTTCCTATGCATGCCATCCCATGAGGTGGATTTTTGTGATTTTTTAAAGAATTAATCTTTATATGGGCCTTAGCCCATATATCAATTCCAACAATCCCCCACCAAATCTCAAAATCCCACAGAGATTTGCCTTTTTTTAATGTACTGTTTATATACCAGCGGTTCGATGGAGACCGGTTAAGGTTGAACATCCACCTAGAACTTCAAGCTACACTTACTCACAACTTGAACAATGGACTACGCCTTGAATTGCAAGTCTTATGTAAGCAAGTTTCACTCAGAATCTTATCTGATACTAGGTCGTCAGTAGACTACCCCTCGGGTGGAGCGTATAAGTCATACTCCTTGGTCTCTTAGTGAGTTTCCTAGAAGATTCACCCAAAATCTTCATGGACTGCAACCAACAGTCAAGCTCACATAGGTGCGTTCTTTCAAGAATGCTCTGCAGGATAGCATCTTTGCTAATTAAAGCCAACATAACGCATTAAGGCATAGCCAACTTGCCTTGCAACTTATGAGAGTATATGCATCTTCACTTAGAGAGGGTTTTAGAAAAATACTCTCCTCTAGCTAACTAATGGTTTGTTTTTCTCAGGTCCTAATTCACGGGATCTCCGATCACATAGGTTGGGTTACCACCATAGTATAACTCACATGGGTCTCATACCCATCTCCTTCGATGCATTGCCTATCACATTCCGTGATAGTCCCTTTGTGAAGAGATCTGCTAGATTTCTAGCTATTTAGATGTAATCCAATGTTATAACCCCAGAGTTTCTCAATTTCCTGACATACTTCAATCATCTTTTCACATGTCTAGATAATTTCATATTATCCTTAGAACTGTTTACCTTGACAATTACCATTTGATTGTCATAGTTCATAAGGATAGCCGGCACCGGCTTTTCAACCACAGGCAGATCCATCAATAGATCACGTAGCCATTCTGCCTCAATAGTAGCAGTGTTTAGTGTCATGAGCTCTACTTCCATGGTTGACCTCGTCAAAATGGTCTGTTTGCAAGATCTCCATGAATAGCACCACCACCCAGTGTGAAAACATATCCACTAGTGGCTTTGATCTCATCAACATCGGAGATCCAATTTGAATCACTATATCCCTCAAGTACTGCAGGATACCCGAATAGTGAAGCCCCAAGTCCATAGTACCTCTTAGATAGCGCATCACTCGCTCAAGCGCACGCCAGTGATCATCTCCCGGATTAGAGGTAAATTGGCTCAACTTACTCACAGCAAAGGAGATGTCAGGCCTAGTTGCGCTAGCTCGGTACATAAGTGAGCCAATGATTTGGGAGTACTTCAGTTGATTCCTAGCAATTCTCTTGTTTTTACAAAGTAACAAGCTAGGATCATAAGGTGTTGGAGAAGGTTTGCCATCAAGGTAGCCAAAGCGACTCAAGATTTTCTCCACATAATAAGACTGTAGGAGTGTAATCTCATTCTCACCTCTAATTAGCTTAATGTTTAAGATAACATCAGCTACTCCCAAATCCTTCATATCAAAATTTTGAGATAAGAATGATTTAACATCATTAATCGTCTCAAGATTTGTCTCAAATATGAGTATGTCATCAACATACAAGCATAATATAACTCTCTCACCCCCACCATAACGATAGTATACACATTTATCTGTCTCATTGACTGCAAAGCTAGATTTGTCCTAAATATGAGTATGTCATCAACATACAACCACAATATAACTCTCTCACCCCCATCATGATGATAGTATACACATTTATCTGTCTCATTGACTGCGAAGCCTGCAGATGTTAATGTTCTATCAAATTTCTCATGTCATTGCTTAGGAGCTTGTTTCAGACCATACAAAGACTTCAAGAGTTTGCACACCTTGCCTTCTTGACCTTCCACTACAAACCCATCAGGCTGATCCATATAGATCTCCTCATCCAGCTCTCCGTTAAGAAAAGCTATCTTAACGTCCATTTGATGAATGAGAAGACCATGTGAGGCTACTAGGGAAAGTAGCACACGAATTGTGGTCAATCTAGCAATAGGTGCGTAAGTGTCAAAGAAATCTTCGCCTTCTTTCTGAGTATAGCCCTTTGCAACAAGCCGAGCCTTGTACTTTTCAATAGTACCGTCAGGCCCAAGCTTCTTCTTGAACACCCACTTGCACCACACAGGTTTACATCCATAGGGTCGCTTTGTCACGTCCCAAGTTCCGTTAGTGATAATAGAATCCATTTCACTACGGACAGCCTTCTTCCAGTAGTCTGCATCAGGAGATGCATATGCTTCTGAAATTGACTTAGGAGTATCATCCACGAGGGACACAGTGAAATCATCACCAAAGGATTTAGCCGTCCTTTGTCTCTTGCTCCTCCGAGTAGCTTCACTGTCATCCTCCTCAATGACATGTTCATGTGTATGTTCAGTTTGTTCTGGTGGTGTGATTGAACTGGGAATTATTTCAGAAGTTTGGCTAGAAGTGCCATGTGTATCCTTCATTGGAAAAAAGCTCTCAAAGAAGGTAACATCACGAGATTCCATAATTGTACCAACATACATGTCAAGTACCTCAGATTTAACTATTAAAAATCTATAGGCAATGCTATGGTGAGCATATCCCAGAAAGATACAATCCACTGTCTTAGGTCCAAGCTTGCACTTCTTTGTTATTGGTACATTGACTTTCGCCAAGCACCCCCATGTACGCAAGTAAGAAAGTGTAACGCCCGTTTTGTCGCGGCGTTAGCGGGAAAACTATTTTGCTAAAAACCCTATTTGCGAAAGTTTGCTCTTCGGTTGAGTCTTGTCGTGTGCCAAGGTCTCGTGTCTCCCCTCTCAGTTCAATCCTGGAGAAAACCACGAAATCGGATTTCAAATCCGAGCCCTCAAACTCCTCCTTTCTTTCTCTCAGGAAAAGTCTGGTTTACCTCCCTTTGACCCGGGCCGATTTTCCCCTTCGGCTTTCTGCCCCCCCTCTTCCCCCTCGGGCCGTCGCCGGCCCAGCCTTTCTCGGCTTGCCCTTTTCTTCCCTGGCCCGTCTCCCGGCCCAGCTCTCTCCCACGGCCTGCCTCGGCTCGCGCCCCCTCTTGCTGGGCCGCGTGCCGCCTCGGCCCGGTCCGCTCTGGCCTGCGCCCCCCGGCCACGTGCGCCGCACGTGCCAGGGAGAGCCGCGTCGCCCCCCCCAGCTGCGCGTTCTTCTCTCTCCCTCTTCTCACCCCGTCCCGTTCCGTCGCGGCGACCGCCTCCTCCCGGCCCCGCCTGCGCGCGTGCCGCCAAGGGGCCGAGCGCGCGCCCCTCTCCCCCGCGCGCGTCCTTGCCCAAAGTGGCATGGGGACAGTACCCCTTTCCCCTTCCCCCTTTTTCTTTTCCCCGGTCACCGATCGCCGCCGACGTCATCTGCTGCCGCGCTTGGCCGCTAGCGCGGGGAGCGCCAGCGCGATCCCCTCGCCGCGCTCCACCGCCTCTCGGCCGCACCGCCTCTCCCCCCCCCGGCCAAACCGACCTAGCGCCCCCCTATAAAATCCTCTCCGCCGCTCGGCCGCATTCTTTCCCCTCTCCCGGCCGCCATTGCCGCCCACCCGAGCTCCTCTCCTCCCCGCTGCCGCCGACGCCCTTACCTTTCGCAGCCGCGCCCGAGGACGCCGAGGAGGACCCCGGCGCCCTTCTTCCCCCTCTCCCACGGCTGAAGCCGTGCCGCAGCCACCCCGCGTCGTCTTCCACCCCGGCAAGCCGCCCCGTCGCGGTAACCCTCCTTTTCCCCTTCGTCTCCTTCTCTTTCTCCCCGGCCTAGGAACTAGGTAGCACCGTAGATTCCTCCCCCGGGCGCCACCGTCGTGCCGCCGCCCTTCTCCCTAGCTCCGTCGCCGTGCGGCCCTGCCCGCCGCCGCGTGGCGCCGTCGTCGACCGCCGTCGCACCCCCGCGGCCCGATCCGAGCCGTTGGCTCATTTTCCCTCTCGCTCCGGTGCCGTTTCCCTCGCCGGTCTCGCGCCACGCCGCTCGATGGCTCCGCCGCTGCCGCACGCCGTTGATCCCGGCGCCCCCTTCCCTTTTTCCGCCTGCCGGCCTCCGTGGCCGCCACGTAGGCGCCACGCGAGCGCCAGTCGGCGCGTCCCCTTCCACCCGCCGGCCTCCGTGGTTGCCACGTAGGCACCACGTGAGCGCCAGCCGGTGCGCCCCAATCGGACTCGGTCCGAGTCCGATCGGCCTCTCCACTTGGGCCACTCGGCCTCCCACCCCTCCTGGCCCACTCGGCCTCCGTGCCCAGTCGGCCCCCGAGTCACTCGGGAGGCCGGACCAGGCCGCGCCACTCGGCTGTGGGCCGACTCCTTCGGACCGTCGGCCCATTATTTCGGCCGCGCCCATTCCATTCTATTGGGCTGCCCTTAGCCGCCCAAAATAAAGTCTAAATTGCATCCCTCCTTCTTTTCTTTTTCCAGGGAATTAATAATTCCTTTTCTTATTCCAGAAAATCCTTTAATCTTCGGAAATTCATATCTTTTCGACCGTTCGTCCGATTAACCCTGTTCCACTTCCAAAATTTCTCAAAAATCGAGATCTATCCTATGGCACACTTAGTGGCTTTAATAGGGCTTCTTTTTATCGCTTTGTTGAGACGTCTCGTTTCACGTGTAGTCTCGGAGCCCGAAGACCCGCAGTGCACGGATTTTGAGGAACAAGCTCAAGATCTCGAGCAAGGCAAGTCACCTTTGATCAATTGAACCTATAGTTTAAATTAAGTATTTTTATTTCCGCAAACTACGCATTACTTAGGTTACACTTGGCACATGGCCTCGGTTTGCAATATAACCGGCAGGCCCTACCCATTTGCTGCATTCACCTTCCTTGATATTTGAATGCCCTAACACCCTTGTCACCCCTCAGGTGAAGTCTCGGTATCCGTACCTCGCGTACGAATATCGAGACTCCCCTCAAACTTTCAAATTGATCACTTGGGTAAAACCTGAGTTTACAAAATGCTTGGAAAACCCGACACTTGGGTCGGTGCCTTGAAAATAAAGTGAGTTTCTAAAACTCGCGGTGCGGGGGACGTACTGGAGGTACAGTCTGCCCGTTCTCGCTCTAAGGACCGATCCCTTTGGAATTACATCCGAGCATATGTCAAGTACGACCACATGGGTGATATGGGACGCCCCTGGCTGAGTAATTAGCTGGGCTAGGGAAATCTTGATGCCAAGGGACAAGTGGATTCGCCGGGGTGGTGTCGGGGAGGACCCCTGGGCTTCCTGGTACAGTATGGTCTGGGACCTAACCTGGTGTTGGTCCGTGGGACCCCTCCCGTTGGGATAAGATGACCCTGAGTCGGCTTTCGAAACGCCTTGTCGTGAAAGCCTCAAAGTCGCCAGACGTGACCGAGAGTCACGGGCTGGGAGATTCGGGGTTAGTAACGTCGTGTGGGTAAAGTGTACCCCCTCTGCAGAGGTTAATAACTGTTCGAACAGCCGTGCCCGCGGTCATGGGCGGATGTGAGATGATTCCTTAGCGTAGTTTTAATTGAGCACTGTGTAAACTGCTGTTGGTGTGTGAGATTTTTTCTTCCTGTGCTTAAGTTGGGCTGTTGGAGCAGCCACTGTTGGTAAACGATTGGCAGGGAGCCTCTCGTTCCGACGTGTTTGATTTGTGGCTGTTGGTGCAGCCGGTGTTGGTGAGCGATTGGCAGGGAGCCTCTCGCGTGTGGCTGTTGGAGCAGCCGGGTCGGTAAACGATTGGCAGGGAGCCTCTCGTGCCGACAAGAATCAATCGATACATTCTCACTGCTCCGGCTGGATGAGACGCACTTTCTCGTCCGCACCGTTGAGAAGCACTTACTTAGATGTTTCTAAAGTCTCAAACTAAAATCAATTGTGAAAAACAACTCGCTTTCCCTTGAAGCTTGCATTAAACACTTAATTTCCCCTGACTTGCTGAGTACTCCCGTACTCACCCTTGCTCTATGTAAATAAACCCCCCCCCCAGTTCTCGAAGACGAAGAAGTGGACCCCGCTGATGAAGAGTTCTTCCAAGAGCAGGCAG
The DNA here is from genome assembly GCA_008326285.1 of Oryza officinalis. NCBI lineage: Eukaryota > Viridiplantae > Streptophyta > Magnoliopsida > Poales > Poaceae > Oryza > Oryza officinalis. The sequence continues at coordinate 19,262,701 of BDMV01000009.1, forward strand.
ACTTCGAGCAGTAGTAGGGTTTCGGCCTTTCCCCAAGGCTTTGCTTGTGGCTTAGGGCTAGTCTCCGCTTTCCGCTTCCGCCTTTTTGTAATGTTGTTGTGAACTCGGGGTCTGTCCGTAGTTCCGACCTTGGTTGTAATCCTACTCTTAATAAAGAGACCGCTGTTGTTGTGATATTCTGTCTTCCTGTTGTACCAGCGCTTTTTCCCTGGACTGGTACAGGCATACAGGTTAATTTGGATCGCCTTACACTGGCCTCCGCCTAGGGCTAGTTTGGGGCGTGACAGAAGATGGTATCAGAGCGCAGCTTTGGCCTTAGGACGAAACCCGACGTTAGATGACCGTAAGGATGCTAAGTTCTGAAAAAGCTATTTGCGAAAAGCTCGGTTCTTTTCTTCTTCTCTTACTCTGTTTACAAAACTGGTTACTGACTTCTCTTTCTTTTTCAAAATTGTAGATGGCAGTCAACGCCACCCACAGTTCCCACGGCATTGGTGAGGGTCACCACGTCGACCAGCTGAGAGACCTCGCTGGCTTCCTTGGCTTCTCTTGTCCCAAGTACGCTGGGTACTCCGTGCACCGCTTCCCTCCCCGCTATGAGCTGTCCGTGTACCTTTACCCCCGTGGAGGTACACACAGCGCTGGCCTTCGCCCTCACCACTTCAACTTGGCTCGCCCCACGCTCCAGCTCGCGTACCAGGACCTTTCCTGGACTGCTCTGCGTCGCTTGGCCTACGACTACCGTCGTCGCCTCGTAGGTTCGGCCTTCCGGCTGATCCTGCAGCTCCCTCCTGGCCGTGCAGACAGCCGCTACCCTTGCCCTTACCGTGAGTCGCACCCTGCGCTGACGCGCATGGTGGACCTTTCTGGCGCTCAGGCCACTGAGCACGACCTTCTCCTTGAGGCTTACCGCTCCTTGGCTCGCCGTTACGCCGCGCTGGAGGCCCGCCTTGCTGAGGAGGGTGTCACCTTCATGGACACTACCTCTTGGGACTCTGGCCGCCTTTGCCACTCCAGCCACCTGTCCTTCTACAGTTCACGTGGCTCTGCTCGCACTCCCAGCGGCCCACGCTCCCCCAGCCCGCGTGTGCCGTACTCGCCAGTTTACTCTCCCTACCCCCACCGTGCCAGCCCCTCCTACACCCCAGGCCACACCCCAGTCGTCAGCCGCCGTGGGCTCCGACTGATCCACACCGCGCGAAAGCACGTTGTGGGCTCCTCCACTGTGTTTCGTTTCGACCACCCAGCTCCTACCCCGCCAGCAGGCCGCCCTGCTGCCGGCCCTCGACAGGTTCCACCGGTCCCTTCGCGTGCGCCGATCGACGTGTCCTCTTCAGACGAGCCGACCACCGGAGCCAGCCAGCAGGAGAGCAGTAGAGTTTGTCTGCTGCAGGTGGAGTTCGTGTGCCAGACCTTTTGTACCACCGCCAACTCTTTTGGAGTCGTGGCGAGGTAGTGTGTGAGTGTGTTGTTGTGGGTGTTGTCTGGTAGTCTGGATCTCTGAGGTGGTGTGCGCACAGTCAAGCTCGGCGCAGCTCTGTGACTTGTCCACACCCGTTGTGTTAGGTGCTTTCCGAGTTGAGAAAAGCTTTATGACTAGTGTGTGCCTTCTGACCTCGTTTACTTTACTTCTTTCCTTTTAAGTGCTGTTCCGTTCTATTACCCCGCCCTTTCTAGGAGATTAGATGGCTGGTCGTCCCCGTCATGCCGCTCGTGCTCCCGCTCGGTTGGGTTACGAAACCCGCAGGGAAGAACCAGAATCGGAAAATGAGTCAGGAAATGAATCGGTTAATGCTCCAGCTCAGGCAGATCCTACAGCAAACCGCGCACAGGACTTACCCCCGCCTCCTCAGCTTCAGGCAGATTACCAGCACATGATGGCAGTTCATACTCAAATCTTGCAAGGCTTAGCCCAAGCCATCGCAGGCATCCAGCAGAATTTGCAGCCGCAGGCTCCGCACCCAGTGCCCTTCCATAACAACAACCACAGATCTAAGCTGACAGACTTTCTAAGATCCCATCCACCGGAATTCTCCCACACCATCGAGCCCGTTGAGGCCGACGATTGGCTAAAGTATGTTGAGAGAAAGCTCAACCTAGTGCAATGCACTCCAGTGGAAAAGACCCTTTTTGCTGCACATCAGTTAAGAGGTTCTGCAGCCGACTGGTGGGAGAATTACTGTAATGCCCATCCGGACGCTGTCAACATTGAGTGGGCAGAGTTCGCCGATGCTTTCCATGCAGCTCATGTGCCCGAAAGTACCATCGATATGAAGAAAGAAGAGTTCAATCGCTTGAAACAAGGTACAGGAAGTGTCAATGAGTACTTAAGCCGCTTCAACAAATTGGCTCGGTATGCTCCCGAGGAAGTGGACTCCGACAAGAAAAAGATTAGGAAGTTCTTGAAAGGAATCGCAGTAGAGTTGAGAATCCAGCTGCTTGCCCATGACTTCCCCACCTTCCAGCACATGGTCAATAAGGCCTTGCTACTGGAGGATGTCAGAAAAGAGGCAACTGAGGAATACAAGAAGCACAAGTCTACCCACCAAGCGCCCCCATTCCGAGGTGCGCCACGCCCTCGAGTTGGACATCCCATGCAGTACCACCAACCTGCCCATCAAGTCAGTCGCCAACCTGGCTTTACTCCCCGTCCACCAGTGCCTCGCCCCACTCCGTCGTCCCAGCAGCATACACCTAGTGACAATACTACAAGGAACAGTGTCTCTCCCTTCAATTCGCCCACAGGAATGGCAAATGTGCAGTGCTTCACGTGCAAACAAATGGGACATTACGCCAGGCAGTGCCCTCGAAATCAGGGAAACTCTAACCCTGGACGCTCTGATGCTAGTTTCCCCAGGACCCCAGCACCTGCACAGTCCCGTCCAGTCACTCAGACAAGTGGGCAAGGTTCTCGCGCCTCCAACAACTTTGGACGAGGTCGAGTGAACCACATTCAAGCTGAAACCGCCCAAGAGGCCCCCGACATGGTGATGGGTATGTTCTCTGTCAACTCCATACCCACACTCGTTCTATTTGATTCAGGAGCTTCTCATTCGTTCATATCGCAAGCTTTTGTGAAAAGAAATGGTTGGAAAACCCAAAATTTACAAGTACCTATGGTAATACATTCCCCTGGAAGGGATATAAGGGCAGATAAACTATGCCCCAAGGTTGATCTAGTGATAGAAGGGGTTAGCTTCGCAGCCAAACCCATAGTCCTAGACTCCCAAGGTCTGGATGTCATCCTAGGGATGGATTGGTTGGCTAAGCACAAAGGACAAATTGATTGTGCCGATAGGACCATCACTTTGCAAGGACCCGGAGGAAAACAAGTGCGTTTCACTCCCCTCCTTCCCGGAAATCGGTCAACCCTGAACAGTTTGCAAGCCACTCCCTTGGAAATGGTACCTATAGTCAACGAGTACCCCGATGTGTTCCCAGAAGAACTACCCGGGATGCCACCGGATCGAGAAATTGAGTTCTCCATAGAGCTTGCCCCAGGCACCGCTCCCATTGCCAAGAGACCCTACAGAATGGCAGCCAACGAACTGGCAGAAATTAAGAAACAGATCGAAGAACTTCAGAACAAGGGTTACGTGCGACCCAGCTCGTCCCCTTGGGGAGCCCCTGTGCTCTTAGTAAAGAAGAAAGATGGCTCTGAGAGAATGGTGATAGACTATAGAGCCTTGAATGAAGTAACCATCAAGAATAAGTATCCCCTACCACGGATTGACGATTTGTTCGACCAATTGGAAGGAGCCAGAGTATTCTCCAAGATCGACCTACGATCTGGGTATCACCAGCTCAAAATCAGATCAGAAGATATCCCCAAGACCGCTTTCTCAACGCGGTATGGCTTGTATGAGTTCACCGTGATGTCTTTCGGACTCACCAATGCTCCGGCATTCTTCATGAACCTGATGAATAAAGTTTTCATGGACTACTTGGATAAGTTCGTTGTGGTCTTCATCGACGACATTCTGATTTACTCAAGGAATGAACAAGATCATGCAAATCATCTACGGAAAGTAATGGAAAGGTTGCGTGAACACCAACTCTTTGCCAAGTACTCGAAGTGTGAGTTTTGGTTGGATAAAGTAGCCTTCCTTGGCCATGTCATCTCCACCAAAGGTGTTGAAGTAGACCCCAGTAAGGTTGAGACCGTCCTCGCCTGGAACGCACCCAAGACGGTGTCTGAGATCCGTAGTTTCCTCGGTTTAGCGGGTTACTACCGGAGGTTCATCGAAGGATTTTCCAAGCTGGCCCGACCAATGACGGAACTCCTAAAGAAGGAAAAGAAGTTTGAATGGTCGGAAGCATGTGAACGCAGTTTTCAAGAACTCAAGAAAAGATTGACGACTGCTCCCGTCCTCACCCTGCCTGACATCCGAAAGGATTTCGAGATCTTCTGTGATGCATCGAGACAAGGTCTAGGATGTGTCTTAATGCAAGACCGAAAGGTGGTGGCCTACGCTTCAAGACAACTCAGGCCCCATGAGGTCAACTACCCTACGCATGACCTGGAATTGGCAGCTGTGGTTCATGCCCTGAAAATTTGGCGTCACTACCTGATTGGAAACAGATGTGAGATTTACACCGATCACAAAAGCCTCAAGTACATCTTTACCCAGAGTGAATTGAACATGAGACAGAGAAGATGGTTGGAATTAATCAAGGATTATAATCTCGGTATACACTACCACCCTGGAAAAGCAAATGTGGTCGCCGACGCGTTAAGTCGCAAGACCTACTGTGCTACCGCCCTAGTTTGGCCAACACAGGATGACCTGTGTCGAGAAATCGAGAAGTTGAAAGTGACCGTGGTTCCCACCGGAAACCTTGCCAGTCTTACAGTGCAACCTACCCTAGAAACTCAAATTCGAGAAGCGCAACAAGAAGACGAGGGTATGAAAGAAATGAAGGATAAGATCCGTAAGAAAAGACTCAAAGGCTTCACCATCGACGACCAGGATACTGTTTGGTTCGGATCCCGCATCTGCGTGCCAGCCAAAAAGGAATTAAAGGACCTCATTCTGAGAGAAGCTCATGAGTCAGCGTACTCCATCCATCCAGGGAGTACCAAGATGTACCAAGATATCAAGGAATACTTCTGGTGGGCTGGAATGAAGCGAGATGTTGCAGAGTATGTAGCCTTATGTGACATCTGCCAAAGAGTAAAGGCCGAACATCAGAAACCCGCCGGTTTGTTACAACCCCTCCGAATTCCCGAGTGGAAATGGGAAGAGATCGGTATGGATTTCATTACCGGTTTACCAAGGACCCCTAGCGGGTATGACTCCATCTGGGTAATCGTGGACCGCCTAACCAAGGCAGCTCACTTTGTACCAGTGAAAACCACCTACGATGGGAAAAAGCTGGCAGACCTGTACATGACCCATGTGGTTTGCCGATACGGTTGCCCGAAGAAGATAGTGTCGGATCGAGGCACCCAGTTTACCTCAAGGTTCTGGCAACAGTTGCACGAGGCAATGGGTACCAATTTAAACTTCAGTACCGCCTATCACCCGCAGACAGATGGGCAGACAGAACGAGTTAACCAGATCTTGGAGGACATGCTACGGGCGTGTGCCCTGGACTTTGAAGGCACATGGGATCGCTTGTCTCCCTTACGCCGAGTTCTCATACAACAACAGTTATCAATCCAGTATTCAGATGTCCCCTAATGAAGCCCTGTTTGGACGAAAGTGTCGCACCCCGTTGTGTTGGAACGAGGTAGGCGAAGCGCAAGTGTTTGGACCTGACGTGCTGAAGGAAGCTGAACAGCAAGTCAAGCTGATTCGAGACCGTTTGAAGATAGCTCAGGACCGTCAGAAAAGCTATGCAGATAATCGGAGACGTGATCTCGAGTTTGCAGTGGGAGATCACGTGTACCTGCGAGTATCTCCACTCCGTGGTCTAAAGAGGTTTGGAATGTCCGGCAAGTTAGCTCCTCGCTATATCGGCCCCTACCTCATCACCGCCAGACGCGGCGAAGTTGCCTACCAGCTCGAACTGCCAGAAGGACTGACAGATGTGCACAATGTGTTCCATGTGTCCCAGCTAAAGAAATGTCTTCGTGTTCCAGAGGAACAAGTTCCCTTGGGAAGCATAGAACTGGAGAAGAACCTGACCTATAAAGAGAGACCCATCAGAGTTCTTGAAGAGGCTGAACGTCAGACACGAAGAAAGACCGTTAAGTTCTACAAGGTGCAGTGGAGCAACCACTCGGAGGATGAAGCAACTTGGGAACGCGAAGATCTTCTCCTGCCCAGTTCCCGGAGCTGCTCCCTTAGGTGCTGAATCTCGGGGACGAGATTCTTGTTAGGGGGGTTGGTTTGTAACGCCCGTTTTGTCGCGGCGTTAGCGGGAAAACTATTTTGCTAAAAACCCTATTTGCGAAAGTTTGCTCTTCGGTTGAGTCTTGTCGTGTGCCAAGGTCTCGTGTCTCCCCTCTCAGTTCAATCCCGGAGAAAACCGCGAAATCGGATTTCAAATCCGAGCCCTCAAACTCCTTCTTTCTTTCTCTCAGGAAAAGTCTAGTTTACCTCCCTTTGACCCGGGCCGATTTTCCCCTTCGGCTTTCTGCCCCCCTCTTCCCCCTCGGGCCGCCGCCGGCCCAGCCTTTCTCGGCCTGCCCTTTTCTTCCCTGGGCCGTCTCCCGGCCCAGCTCTCTCCCGCGGCCTGCCTCGGCTCGCGCCCCCTCTTGCTGGGCCGCGTGCCACCTCGGCCCGGTCCGCTCTGGCCCGCGCCCCCGGCCACGTGCGCCGCACGTGCCAGGGAGAGCCGCGTCGCCCCCCCCAGCTGCGCCGTTCTTCTCTCTCCCTCTTCTCACCCCGTCCCGTTCCGTCGCCGGCGACCGCCTCCTCCCGGCCGCTGCCGCCTGGCCGAGCGCGCGCCCCTCTCCCCCGCGCGCGTCCTTGCCCAAAGCGGCATGGGGACAGTACCCCTTTCCCCTTCCCCCTTTTTCTTTTCCCCGGTCACCGACCGCGCCGACGTCATCCGCTGCCCGCTTGGCCGCTAGCGCGGGGAGCGCCAGCGCGGTCCCCTCGCCGCGCTCCACCGCCTCTCGGCCGCACCGCCTCTCTCCCTTCCCCCGGCCGAACCGACCTAGCGCCCCCCCTATAAAATCCTCTCCACCGCTCGGCCGCATTCTTTCCCCTCTCCCGGCCGCCATTGCCGCCCACCCGAGCTCCTCTCCTCCCCGCTGCCGCCGACGCCCTTACCTTTCGCAGCCGCGCCCGAGGACGCCGAGGAGGACCCCGGCGCCCTTCTTCCCCCTCTCCCGCGGCTGAAGCCGTGCCGCAGTCGCCCCGCGTCGTCTTCCTCCCCGGCAAGCCGCCCCGCCGCGGTAACCCCCATTTTCCCCTTCGTCTCCTTCTCTTTCTCCCCGGCCTAGGAACTAGGTAGCACCGTAGATTCCTCCCCCGAGCGCCGCCGTCGTGCCGCCGCCCTTCTCCCTAGCTCCGTTGCCGTACGGCCCTGCCCGCCGCCGCGTGGCGCCGTCGTCGACCGCCGTCGCACCCCCGCGGCCCGATCCGAGCCGTTGGCTCATTTCCCCTCTCGCTCCGGTGCCGTTTCCCTCGCCGGTCTCGCGCCGCGCCGCCCGATGGCTCCGCCTCTGCCGCACGCCGTTGATCCCGGCGCCCCCTTCCCTTTTTCCGCCCGCCGGCCTCCGTGGCCGCCACGTAGGCGCCACGCGAGCGCCAACCGACGCGTCCCCTTCCACCCACCGGCCTCCGTGGCTGCCACGTAGGCGCCACGTGAGCGCCAGCCGGTGCGCCCCGATCGGACTCGGTCCGAGTCCGATCGGCCTCTCCACTTGGGCCACTCGGCCTCCCACCCCTCCTGGCCCACTCGGGCTCCGTGCCTAGTCGGCCCACGAGTCACTCGGGAGGCCGGACGGCCCCGAGTCACTCGGGAGGCCGGACCAGGCCGCGCCACTCGGCTGTGGACCGACTCCTTCGGACCGTCGGCCCATTATTTCGGCCGCGCCCATTCCATTCTATTGGGCTGCCCTTAGCCGCCCAAAATAATGTCTAAATTGCATCCCTCCTTCTTTTCTTTTTCCAGGGAATTAATAATTCCTTTTCTTATTCCAGAAAATCCTTTAATCTTCGGAAATTCATATCTTTTCGACCGTTCGTCCGATTAACCCCGTTCCACTTCCAAAATTTCTCAAAAATTGAGATCTATCCAATGGCACGCTTAGTGGCTTTAATAGGGCTTCTTTTTATCGCTTTGTTGAGACGTCTCGTTTCACGTGTAGTCTCGGAGCCCGAAGACCCGCAGTGCGCGGATTTCGAGGAACAAGCTCAAGATCTTGAGCAAGGCAAGTCACCTTTGATCAATTGAACCTATAGTTTAAATTAAGTATTTTGATTTCCGCAAACTATGCATTACTTAGGTTACACTTGGCACATGGCCTCGGTTTGCAATATAACCGGCAGGCCCTACCCATTTGCTGCATTCACCTTCCTTGATATTTGAATGCCCTAACACCCTTGTCACCCCTCAGGTGAAGCCTCGGTATCCGTACCTCGCGTACGAATATCGAGACTCCCCTCAAACTTTAAAATTGATCACTTGGGTAAAACCTGAGTTTACAAAATGCTTGGAAAACCCGACACTTGGGTCGGTGCCTTGAAAATAAAGTGAGTTTCTAAAACTCGCGGTGCGGGGGACGTACTGGAGGTACGGTCTGCCCGTTCTCGCTCTAAGGACCGATCCCTTGGGAATTACATCCGAGCATATGTCAAGTACGACCACATGGGTGATATGGGACGCCCCTGGCTGAGTAATTAGCTAGGCCAGGGAAATCTTGATGCTAAGGGACAAGTGGATTCGCCGGGGTGGTGTCGGGGAGGACCCCTGGGCTTCCTGGCACAGTATGGTCTGGGACCTAACCTAGTGTTGGTCCGTGGGACCCCTCCCGTTGGCATAAGATGACCCTGAGTCGGCTTTCGAAACGCCTTGTCGTGAAAGCCTCAAGGTCGCCAGACGTGACCGAGAGTCGCGGGCTGGGTGATTCGAGGTTAGTAACGTCGTGTGGGTAAAGTGTACCCCCTCTGCAGAGGTTAATAACTGTTCGAACAGCCGTGCCCACGGTCATGGGCGGATGTGAGGTGATTCCTTAGCATAGTTTTAATTGAACACTGTGTAAACTGCTGTTGGTGTGTGAGATTTTTTCTTCCTGTGCTTACGTTGGGCTGTTGGAGCAGCCAGTGTTGGTAAACGATTGGCAGGGAGCCTCTCGTTCCGACGTGTTTGATTTGTGGCTGTTGGTGCAGCCGGTGTTGGTGAGCGATTGGCAGGGAGCCTCTCGTGTGTGGCTGTTGGAGCAGCCGGGTCGGTAAACGATTGGCAGGGAGCCTCTCGTGCCGACAAGAATCAATCGATACATTCTCACTGCTCCGGCCGGATGAGACGCACTTTCTCGTCCGCACCGTTGAGAAGCACTTACTTAGATGTTTCTAAAGTCTCAAACTAAAATCAATTGTGAAAAACAACTGGCTTTCCCTTGAAGCTTGCATTAAACACTTAATTTCCCCTGACTTGCTAAGTACTCCCGTACTCACCCTTGCTCTATATAAATAAACCCCCCCAGTTCTCGAAGACGAAGAAGTGGACCCCGTTGATGAAGAGTTCTTCCAAGAGCAGGCAGACTTCGAGCAGTAGTAGGGTTTCGGCCTTTCCCCAAGGCTTTGCTTGTGGCTTAGGGCTAGTCTCCGCTTTCCGCTTCCGCCTTTTTGTAATGCTGTTGTGAACTCGGGGTCTGTCCGTAGTTCCAACCTTGGTTGTAATCCTACTCTTAATAAAGAGACCGCTGTTGTTGTGATATTCTGTCTTCCTGTTGTACTAGCGTTTTTTCCTGGGACTGGTACAGACATACAGGTTAATTTGGATCGCCTTACACTGGCCTCCGCCCGGGGCTAGTTTGGGGCGTGACAGAAAGTGATGATTTTCTCCCAATCCATACCTCGTATGGTGTTTTGTCCTTGTTTCTGTTAGGGACTCTGTTTAACACATGATTCGAGGTCAACAAAGCCTCCCCCACCATGCCGTAGATAGTCCCGTAGTATCCAACATGACATTAACCAAGTCAGTTAGTATGTGGTTCTTCCTTTCGGCAATCCCATTAGACTCGGGAGAATAGGGAGGCATCCTCTCATGTATGATGCCATGTTCCTCACAAAACAAGTCAAATTTGTTTGAGAAAAACTCTCCACCACGATTAGACCTAAGTCTTTTTATCTTCCTGTCAAGTTGGTTTTTAACTTCTGCCTTATAAATTTTAAAATAGTCCAGAGCCTCATCTTTCTTTTTCAACAAATACACATAACAAAATCTGGTAGCATCATCAATCAACGTCATGAAATATCGTTTTCCACCCTTCGTCAATACCCCATTTATTTCAGAAAGATATGAATGTAGGAGTTCTAAAGGTGCCAAGTTTCTCTCCTCGGTAGCCTTGTGAGGCTTGCGAGGTTGCTTTGATTGCACACAACTATGGCACTTAGAACCTTTGATAATGGAAAACTTAGGAATTAAACATACTGAAAAGCCAAGACATCAAGCCAAAATTAATATGACATAAACGTGAGTGCCAAATATTAGCCTCATCATCCACACTGCCACAAATATGGTTCACAGACTTATTGCAGAAATCAGAAAGGGAAAAACGAAACAAGCCGCCGCACTCATAGCCTTTACCAATAAAATATGCATGTTTGGACACGACTACTTTATTAGACTCAAACACCAACTTAAATCCGTCTCTACATAGACGAGAACCACTAACGAGATTCTTGTCGATAGTAGGGACATGTTGCATGTTCTTCAGCTGCACAATCTTTCCCGAAGTAAACTTCAGATCTACCGTGCCAACACCATGAACAGAATCATGTGACCCATTCCCCATTAGGACGGAGGAATTCCGTGCGACCTGATAAGAAGAAAACAGTGAGATGTCATCACAAACATGTACATTGGCCCCTGTATCAACCCACCAGTTTGTAGACTGATTAACTGAGAAAACAGTAGGTAAATTACTATACCCACTTGCATCTCCAGTGTTGCCAATGGTCACATTGGCAGACTTCGAGGTCTGCCCTGCAGGTGCCTTCATCCCCTTGCGTTGTGGACACTTCTTGGCCAGATGACCAGGCAATCCACACACATAGCAAGTTCTCTCATCCTGATTCGGATTGTTGTTGTTCTTCTTTTTCTGCTTGAAATTGGTGGTCTACTGGGGTTTGTATTTCCTTTTGTTCTTGTTCTGGGCTTTGTGCACAACATTGGCACTAGACTGCCCACCATCGCCTTTAGACGCGGCGTCTTTTTCCCGAGCTTTCTCCTCAACATCAAGAGACGCTATTAATCCCTCAACGGAGTACTCCTGTCTCTTGTGTTTGAGTGTAGTACCGAAACTTCTCCAACAGGGAGGTAGTTTCGCCATAATGCACCCGACCACAAATTTGTCGGGTAAGACACACTTAAGGAGTTCGAGTTCCTTAGCCATGGTTTGTATTTCATGAGCCTGCTCAACTACAAAACGGTTGTCAACCATCTTGTAGTCATGAAATTGCTCCATGATGTACAGATCATTGCTAGCGTCAGTAGCACCGAATTTGATATTCAGTGCATCCCGCAACTCCTTATCGTCGGTCATGTGCATATACACCTCAACCAGACGATCTCCAAGAACGCTAAGAATGCATCCCACAAAAAGATTAGTGGCCTCCTCGAATTCTTGCTGCTTTTCAGCAGTAAGAACTCCTTCAGGTTTACCATTACTAACCCAGAAACATTTCATAGCTGTCAGCCACAGAGTGACCCTGGTCTACCATCTCTTAAAGTGCACACCGGTGAATTTATCCGGCCTTAGTGCCTCGGCAAAACCAGCCATATTAAAATCACAGTGCCTGATTTAATTTATTCCATAAATAAATCATGGCATTGCAGATGCAAACTAACATGATCATATTATTCTATCTACACATATAAACTAGATAGTAAAACATGAACAGATCAAATACGCGAAACATGTTTGATTCGTACCGAGAATTCTGGAAGTTCGGCTGCACAGCGGGAAGAACTCGCGGTACTGGGCGTTGACGACGACATGCAGCACCCGAGCGAAGCGGAAGACGAGCCGTTGTGGACGAACAGCAAGCAGTCGCGCGAAGCGCTTCCCAAAAACCTTATTGCCACCTTCTCCCAGTGCAGGACGTCGAAGGCGAAGGTTCCGGAGACCTGCTCTCCCGATCGCTGGTGCACGCCGACGAACGGGACGAAGTAGAAGACGAGCCATGGCGCAGTACAGCGAATGAGGCAAAACCCTAGATTGATTTTTCACGTACCTTGCGTGAAGACGGCGGTTCGGTTTATATAGAGATATCACGACGCTTGATCAGGGCGCCTGCACGATCTCCATTCCGCATAATCGAACTGGATAAGTCACGCGTAACTTATCTGGACTCCACGTCGCTCCACGCACCGGATTATTCGGTGTGTTTCCAAAAACTAAACCGAATTTATTTGCAGCAAAATAAAACTGCAAAAGGAGACTACATCTGTGCAAGGATGAGGAACCAATTTTGGCGAACCATTCACATGCATGTCGCGTATGCGCTCCTCGAGGCGAAGCGAGACGAGCGAGCGTGTTCCTCTTTTTCTCTCCACCACACATGCCTCAAGTGGCTAGAAGAGCATCTTCCCTTATAAGGAGGTCTTCCTTTCCTAAAATAGACAAGGTGGTATTAAACTCACCATGCATGCCATCTCATAAGGTGGGCTTTTGTGAATGTTTAAAGAATTAATCTTCATATGGGTCTTAGCCCATATATCAATTCCAACTCAGCCTTGGAAACTGATTACCATGATTCCAGCCTGTGGAATGTGGGAATTTCTCCTGTAATGTGGTATCTGGATCAACATGCGCAGCGTCCTTGCAATAGCATATCTGGATTATCAGAAACAAATCTGCACAAACTGGCTAACAGATGCAGCGTCAGTTCGGATCATAACAGCAAACTCATCAATTACGATGGAAGCAGTAAAGCAAATAGTGCTAAGCGAGAAATTATCTGGAAGGAACTAGCATATGCCCGCATGGACACTTCTACCTGAAGAACGCTTGACCGCAGCGCGGACCGCACTGCGGCGGACGGCGGTGGCCTCCGATGACACGGTAGCGGTAGGCGTCAACGGCGGCGCGCGGAGCTCGTGCGTGAGCTGGGATCGCGCACGTGGTGGCGGCGGTTGCGGTTAATGCGGACCATGCAGCGGAGAAGAAGGTTTTGTCAAATTTGATTGTAATTTCCTTTCTTTTTGGTCTTTTCTGTAATGCGTAGTATAAAAAATCCCATCAAGTTGCTGTGAGCCTGAACAACCCAAAGCCCAGATTAGTTCAAACAGAGTACGAACTATCTGATCAAAATAAGTTTCTCTACTTCTAAAAATCTTGCTTTGTGCTTCAGAATATATGTGTCAGTGGTCGGGTTAAAATTTAAAAATGCATATGAATCAGTCGAATGGCCATGTAACAATATCGAATATACCTTTCCATCATCAAACCAAGTTACATCGTTGACAATTTTGCGACATTTATATACTACCTGCAGTAGCATAAACAAGTGATTTATCAACATTCCATAATTTGAAGGGTGGGGTGGTTGGGATGGATCTGGGCTGCGTGGCACAACGCAGACTTCGCTCTCTCCATGTCGCTATCTATAGTGCCAGTGGTCCGCGCAAGTAAGACAACAGCACGCTCAAGGCAGAGCAGATTCTCCAAACCGACGTCAAAATCAACACTTCCACCATCTCTTGTATCTTGCACACTGAAATGACCCAAGCGAACTCTTTGGACCCTTGGCATTGCTCCCTGCTGGAACGTGAGCTGAAGTGAATCACAAATCCATAGGTCCAACGATCTCAGGCAGCAGAACTCTCCTGCACAGGTGAGCAAGCACTCACTTGTAGCACCTGATTAAATTTGTATATATAATTATATTGTACCTTGGATCAAGCTGCACGTCTAAGTTTTTCTTGGTATTAGGTATGACACGGCAAATGGAGATCCATGCAGTCCACGATCATCAAAGAAGAGAAATAAAACAGTCCTAGCAGTTGCTGTAGTGGTTCCAGTGGTGATTGTAGTAATACTTATATCTGCTATGCTGATGTTAATTTTCTGCAAAAAGCACGGTAGGCATCTCTATCAATAATTGTATAATACTATCACCAGTCCAGCAAACAAATTTTTAGATTGTTTTTCCTACCTTTTGTTTTTGAACTTTTTCTCTCTTTTGTGGTTAAACATGAGTTCCATCTCTAGCCTACCCCAACTTGGTTGGCACTAACAGGCTGAACCTTTTTTGCGTCAAGATAGTATATCCAAGGCACATTGTTCTGCAGCTTACTCCTAGTCGATACAGGGGTTCCTAAACCATGTACACTTATTTGTGGCCATAATGAAACCTATCTTTTCATGGAAAGATGTTATTTTCTTTTATGAAACAATTGCATTCAGGTTCACAAACTTCCAGGTTTTCATAAGGTCTAACAGTTCATATTTTAATGAGTTCAATCTATTGAGACTTCAATTTTCTAGTGATATGGTATGATAGGTTCGTTGTATTCAAAGGTTGTTTGGGTAAACTAGGATTCATATTGGAAAATTATATCAGGAACTAGAATATTATATCAGAAGTAAAAATAAAACAGAAGGGAGTATATAAAAAGAAATTCAACATATATGGAATACTTGATGGCTGATCTGAGTGTGCTTATTGTGGGTGCAGCCATTCTGAAGTCTGGAGGTCAAGAACAATGTGAAGATCATATACATATTCCTGACAACCGAGAGTTCACATATGAGTTAGTGAAAATTAGAAACAATTTCTTAGCATTCATAGGTGAAGGAGGATTCGGGCCTGTTTTCCATGGCCAAAAGATGGCACTCAGTTGGCTGTTAAGATGCGTTCTCCCACATCAATGTCAGGGAAGGGAATGCCAAAGTTTTGAGCTGAGGTACTAACTTTCTTCTAATAGAATTTAAGACAGATTTGAAATTTAGAATATTAGATTAGGTTGGCCCTATGGATATCTCTTACAAATAGGTTTTATCTTCTGTAGCGTAGGATTCATTACACAATGATATTGTTCTTGTACAATGCTCTGTTGAGTTTGTTTCAGAAACATAGCACTTTGAAGTGTACTTCAATTGTGAAAGTAAAGAATTTCCTTTTGTAGGTTGACAGTTTAACAACTGTGCACCACAGGTATCTGGTTTTATTAGTTAGTTACTGCATTGACCAGGATAATTTAGCTCTTGTTTATGACTATATGCCTAACGGAAGCCTTTATGATCATTTGAGAGGTATGTTCTACATTCCAGGATTTATGAACATCGAAGTCTCATGGTATATCTGCACACNAAAAAAAACCCCCCCCCCCCCCCCCAAACACACACACCAAAAAAAGGGAACAATTTGACTTTATATTCTTAATTACAAGTATAAATGCATTTCAAACAACATAAAAATGATGGACAGGGGGTCAAATGAACATTTTCATGTACTTGAGAATGTACTGCGAGATCCACTGTTCCTAGTGTTAATTTGTGGTGCCTTTACACTAGGAAGAATACCAGGGAAAAATAAATTAACACTAAAATGAGTGGTACCTCTTTGGAGACCGTAAAATATCTCTTTAACATATATCAGAAGATACCCAGGGAAATATCTCTTCAAAAGAGGGCGGAGGGTGGCAGAGTTAGACAAGAGTTGGACAACCAGTTAGGAGCTTTTTAATGTTTGTTTTTTTCCTTGTTGAACCGGCTCAAACATCATTTTTTTTGTCCGAATGTAAGTTAATTATAACCATCATGTCTCATATATAATATGAATGTCACACCATTTGCATGCTTCGATTGAAAAACTTTAATCTTGCACAAGCATCCCCTCTACACAGAAGACCACAATGATTGATACCCAGATATATCAGCAATTATTTTTTTTCATGATCATTTAGGCAAAAATGCTATTGCCCAGAGATTAAGTTGGCAACATCGAGCGAAAATTGACGTTGAAGGTGCCCAAGGTATGATTTTGAGTTTAGCAAAGCATTTCATCAGTTTCAGTACAACTCTTCTGTTGCCTGTTTGAATTTCTATTTATCATGTCATCTGGCTAGAGATTGTAACAGGGGAGCCTCCCATCATACCGACAAACGGACATATTGTTCAGCGCATAAAAGAGAAGGTTAATATGGGAAATATTGAGGCAATTGCTGATCCGCGACTTCATGGTGAGTTTGATATCAGCTCAATCCGGAAGGTTGTGGACATAGCGCTGTTGTGCACAAAAGAGGCATCTAGTGAAAGGCCAACGATGAATATTGTGGTAGCGCAGCTAAAGGATGCCCTAGCATTGGAAGAAGCCCGTTTAAGCTACAGTATCAGTGACATTAGCCAAGGTGACGCCAATGCCGAATTATCAATCAACTCCATGCCAACAGCAAGATAATTAAGCTGAGAACCATAAAAAAAATTGATAATAAAAAAACAGAAATGGAGGATGGACATGTATGTTTGTCCACTGGAGTTGCAGCTGTGTTTGGTACTTAAGGATTGCAATCGATTTCTCAAATCCTATGAAAAATTCCAAATTACCAGCACTGTTCTGTAATGCGTGTTAAGAGGAACATTTAGAACCCAAAAATAGCAAGCATATAGTATCTCTCGGCAACTATGTAACATGAATTTAATTTTTAAAAGCTTATGTGGAGGAATATGCCAAGAAAAGCCTACTACCAGCAGTTGCGCTTTTTGCACTTTGTTTGCATGGTGTTTCGGATAAGTCTGGAGATATTTGCAAGCACAACGGGCACTATTTCACACTTCTAACAGATTAGAGAAATAACAGTTAAGACGATCCTACATTCCGAACTGGCAAACATGTATATTGTAGAACAAATGTAGAACACGCAAGTATTTGTGGAAACAAGAATGGAGAAATATCGGTGCTAGAAGCATGGTTTAAGTAGTAATGTACTTGTAGTTAAGTGGTACTTTACAGAGTTAAACCTAAATGTATTAACTATTTTAATGTAATAGGCATGGAGCTGTGTGGATACTACCCTCTGGAGCTGCAGCCATGTTTGCTACTTGAGGGATGCATCCAAGACATAACTTAAAAATAAATAAATCAGCAAGCAAGCAAGCCTTGGCAACTCATTACCATGATTCCAGCTTCTGGAATGTGGGAGTTTCTCCTGTAATCTGGCATCTGGAGCAACATGCGCAGCGTCCTTGCATAGCATATGGTGAATTATCGGAAACAAATCTGCACATACAGACAAAGCAGATGCAACGTCAGTTCGGATCATAACAGCAAACTCATCTATTACGATGGAAGCAGTAAGCAAAATCGTGCTGAGCGAGAAAATATCTGGAAGGGACTAGCATTTGCCCACCAACAACAAGAAGGACACATCAGTGAAGGAAGAAATGAGGAAAAATTCAGTTTCAGAGTAGATGTTCAGAAAATTCAGAAAGTTCAGAGTAGCTGTGATGTTTTGACTGAGTTAATAGGAGGTGAAAACGTTTAGTCAGGAAGGGGGTGTTATGGAGATCGAGCTGCGGAACTGAAGATACGTGGCAATGGATGCGATCTAGCGGATGGAGCAGAATGGGGGACCACTGTAGCTGTTCTGATACTGTCGTCTAGCTGAAGTCCTTCTTTTGTGCTTTACTTTCCAGCTGTGTTTGGCCAATTTATGGCGTGCGTGTAAAATACTTAAGATGGCATCTGGCCGAAGAAGAAGATAAGAAAAAAAACCTCATATAATTTGTCTCTAGGAGTAATTAGCTTAGAACCCTAGGTTTTAGTTCTTGCGGCGACCACAAATACTCCGAAATTTCAGATTCAAGTGCTCTGTTTCCATTTCAGGGATTCAGGGGCTTGACACACATCTACCTGCTGAAGAACGCTTGACCGCCGCGCGGACCGCACTGCGGCGGACGGCGGTGGCCCTCAGGATCTCAGGGACGGCGCTGGCCTCCGATGGCGCGGAGGTCGCGGTAGGCGTCGACGGCGGCGCCCGGACCTCGTACGTGAGCGCGCGGTGGCGGCGGCGGCAGGCGGCGGAACCAGGAGGCGGCGGCGCTCGAGCTTGTCGGACTTAAGCTGGGCCGCACGGCTGCGGCTGACTGATGTGGGCCGCACTGGATTGCATCCAACGTGTTAGCCCATTTTAGCTAGTTGGGCCGGAGCGGGTTCTCTGCTGACATGCGGGCCATGCAGGTGGGCCTAAACGACTGACGTGTGGGAGTTTTTTTTTATTTTTAATTTTATTTATTAAAATATTTACAGAAATAATTTTCTATTATGAAAATTTACAAAACTAGTCGCTCATCGCCCTCGGTTAAAAAACGCCCTTCCAGAGGGCGTTTTTTGTGACGTGGCAGACGGCCGTTGGCCGGGGGGGACGGTCGTCCGACGGGGGCACGGGAAATTTGCAAGCGGCCCTCTGACGTCCTCTAGGAGGGTGTTTTTTCACTGTGGGGGCTGCCTGCACAGGGGCGCGAGGGAGGGTGGCATTTTTGCAGGCGGCCCCCTCGCCGCCCTCTGGAAAGACGTTTTTTCACTATGGGGCCGCCTGCACTCGCTGTCATTTTCGGAAGTTCCGAAAATGGTTTCGGACAAGTCCAAAAATTTACAGAACCCAACTTTGCTTCTCGGTTATTTTCGGAAGTTCCGAAAATCACTTTCGGATAACTCCGAAAATTTCCAGAAGTCCTCTTGTCGCCTTGCCGCCCTTGTAGATTTTTGCCCTCTTGCCGCCCTCTTGTTTTTAAGTTATTAATAAATATTAATTTGGTAAGATTTATTTTTAAGTTGTAAATAATTAATTAATGACAGATTTTTTATAATTGATTAATTATAATTTTTAAGTTGTTTTCATAATTAAGTTTTTAAGTTGTTTTTCTAAATAAAATTTTGTTATAATTGGTTAATACCCATTTTTAATTGAATATTTGGACAAACACATCGGATTTATAATTTATTAATTTTAGATATATCCTTTTTTAATTTATTAATTTACAAAACTTTTTTTAATTTGGTAATAATTGTTTTTAAGTTGTTAGTAATTAATTAATGACAGAATTTTTTATAATTGATTAATTATAATTTTTAAGTTGTTATTATAATTATAATTTATTATAATTGATTAATACCCATTTGTAATTGAATATTTGGAGAAACATATCGGAGTTATAATTTAATAATTTTAGATATATCCATTTGTAATTTATTAATTTACAGAACCTTATTTTGCTTATCGGTTATTTTTGGAAATTCGGAAAATCACTTTCGGATAGGGTCGAAAATTTCCAGAAGCGAAAATTGGTTCTGTCTATTTTCGAAAATTCCAAAAATCGTTTTCGGACGACTCAAAAAATTTTCAATTCACATAACATGTTTTTAGAAACCGAGAAGAAACATTTTTTAGAATTGATGTTGAGCACATCCATGACCGTACCGAAACAAGGAGAAGTTGTACTACAATTGAAACATGATACATCTGGTTCCATTGCGGTTACATAGATAAGATTAGATTGGAACTAGAAGGAAGGTAGTGCAAGAGTTGAACACGACGACGATATAGTAATGAGTCAACGAAACATGACATTACATATTTGACTAACGTAAGTTGTCCGATAGTAGCTAACTCCTATGTGAGGATCCCTCTCCCCTCTCAAACTGCGCTTTAGTAAACCTGTATTGCTCTAGTAATTCAAGCTGCACCACACGAAAAGTTGGATCACTTAGAACCTTTTCGGTGTCTATGCATTCTTTGTATTGATATCTTCTTGGCGGTTCCTGCGAGAAACGAATAGACGTGAAGCGAACAAAGTTACTGAATGTTGTGACAAAATAAGGATTCATGATAATGAAAATATTTTCACCATGAAATCGTCGTCTAGAATATTTGGGCAAACAAAGAACCTCTGACCCAAAGTTCTTGGCTTGGTGGAACGGAGAACCTGACAACGATCACCGCATCTGCATTTTGGACGGGCTTCCCATGGAGGGAGTGCCATCGTTAGCACCCGCTAGTCGCACTGTTGTTCACGACATTGTTGTTCGTAAGCTGCTTTGAACGCCAAGTATTTCTCAGTACTTTCTGATGCGAAATACCAGCGTCCTTGTAAACAAGTGGTTAGGTCGAGAATGGGATTTTCTGTATCAACCCACTCGATGTATCCACAAGCCGTAGCACGGGCCTGACGAATAGATTTTAATGAAGAATAAACAATCGCTCATGCAAACTGAATAAGCATATGCAGAGAATGAAATACCTCACAGTCATAGTTAGGGCACCTAAAGAAACGCCTTCCTCGAGTGTCTTGATTCCTCGAACCCATTAATTGGTATCGATCACCGCAAAGGCAGAGGGGCCGCTCGCACCAAGGTGGGAATAGCCATACAAGTGGATCGCTACGCCAGTTGGGATCCTCAAGGCCCCGGCGTCTAGACATTGCCGAAAGCTGGTGCGATGAAGGGTTATGGTAACGTTTGTTGCCTACACAGATGAAGAAATTATGTGCTGCATCGTTCGTTATGGGGACTTATGTAGGCACCAAAATCGCAGTGATAACCTTTACATGTCTACATCATGGGGCACGATAGGCCGGCCTGATTACCGCCGAAAGTAAGAGTGGACGTATGCGGAATAAGGCCGTTCGCCCTTTTAGAGGGCTGGATGGAGCCGAAAGTAAGATTGGACGTATGACCTAATGAGAGCCAATTTTCTTCACTGTATGTGACAACACGAGCATGCGTGAATTGGAATTACTTTATCTTACAAAGCAGCGCCGAAAGTTGATCGTGACAAGTTGAACTGACAGTGTGTCCGTGAACTGTGGTATACTGTGCGATGTAATGGACCCGACACCCAAGCGCCGAAAGTTTGTTGTCGTATGCATAAGTAGTTGTAGCAGAGTACGGACAACGGTAGGCCTATGTACTAATCGGTAGAGACAATGGAACTGTAGCAGAATTGTAAAAGTAGTACTGGATCACAAAAATATAAACAAGAAGAACTGTATGTACAAACACACAAGAGGTGGACCACTACTGCCGAGCCCTCTTGCCCCTGTCCCTCCTACCCTGGCCCTAACGTGTCCCTGGGAGTATGTTAGACGGTCCGGTGGTACGGCACGACCTACCCATCCCTCCGGTACTGGTGTGTCCGCTGGCTGCTCCTGGGTCTGCAGTGGTGGAGCTCCGCCAAGCTGTGACGAGCCAAGTATATCCTGGTGTGCCACGTCCTCCAAATCGTCGTCGTAGAAATGGTCGCTAGGACCAGCCCCACCGGCGTGTGAAGAGGATGCTCCTGCACCAAAGATCCCCGCTTGAAACCCTGTGGGAGAAATGACATAAGATTCATGGAAGTAAAAAATTCTTGTATGAACGAGTACAACTAACATGAGTAACGAATCAGGCACGCTCACCTAGAGGGACACGCGGCTACATGTCTGGACGAGGGATCGACGCTCTGTGGGACGAACTGCTAGCTTCGGCAAAGGCGTGGGAAGGCAGAGGGGGACCTACGTGTGCATTTATTTTGTTGTGACGTGGTCATGTTAGCGATAATAAATCAAATTTTATGGAATTAATCTCTGGGCATAGCAGTACCGTGGGAAGCCGCTGCTGTAGGTCGCACAACTCTGGCCCTAGGGGCGCGTGGACGTGCTGGCTGTGAACCAGCTGGAGGTACCGCGTCCACGGCGCTGCGACAAGAGAAGAAGCGCATGACAGCGCTCATCTTCGACTGCATCTAGTCGAACGTCAGCCTCTGCTCAACACCATTTAGGTGTAACCCAGCGTCCAACCTGACTAGCACCGAGTTAATATCGGCGTTGACCGCTCGTGCAACGTTGGCCTATTCACAACATATGCAAGAATTTCAGTATCAATCCGAGAAAAAAATGAAAGAAGCGAGCAGAAGTTCGACGTACCCCCAAGAAGTACTCTCGGTCACGGTGCGTGGGGCACGCGTCCGTGACAGCGGCAACATGTGGCTGTGGAGCGGCTGGAGTGTACGTCACACGGGCACGAGTACCGACGGAGGTAGTCACGGTAGTGGTCCTCTGTGTGTGGAAAGATCTCGATCACCTCCTCCGGTGCTAACAACCAGTCGTCCACGAACTGCTATACGCATGGTGCCCACAACGTGCCGGCGTGCTGTCCCCGGCGGGTCAACCTATGAAGAGCAGACAATTAGATAGCTCAATGAATATAGAAACATCAAATATGTAATTTTGACGCATTGTACTCACGAGTGGTCTCCAGGGAGGACGGTAGGCACCATGTCTCTGGGGAAACCCTGCCTCAGCCCAAACTGCCGCATCACTCGCTGTGGGCAGTGAGGCTCGATGAAGATGTCGAACACCATCGGCATCGTTGCGAGCCAGTACGCCGCATCACGTGTGCAGAGGGACGACAGCCCTAGCGGTGCTCTCGTTGCCACCGCCTGCTCCGTGTATGGCTGCCAGACGACGTCGTTGGGCTGGAGACGGTCGAACTCGAACACGAAGTCCGGGTAACCCCGTCTGACCTGCACGTGGGCATAACGACGCTGTGAGATACAAATATGGTACAAATATAATTGATTGTTACAGACGAACGTGAAAGAAAATGGACGGTGCAATGTACGAAAGAACTACTCACCCCACGTCGACACCAGTACGTCCCCATCGTGGGGCCGTCCTCTAGCCACTCTGCGCTGCATCCTGTCCCGTACGGTGCGGGGTCTACCACAGGCCGTTCTATGGCAAACCTCTCAGCTGCCTAGCAGAGGGCAACCAGCGAAGATCGCTCCTACATCGATCTTCGTGCACGCCTCACATGATACGAATACTTAGTGCGATGGCTCTTTACGATACATTATTGGTCTACATCATGGTTTCCAGGCAATATTACACCATCGCATCCCCTACCGCACGAGGACGTCTGGGACGTGCTCGCCTGCTTGTTGTTCCTTCCCCCGGTGGTCGGCTTCCATCACCTGCCTCTCCAGATGGCCCGACATCCGGGATGCTCGGACCCTCCGCATTCTTCGGGCATTTCTTGTAAGTGTGGTCGCGCAGATCACACTTGCTGCAACGTATAGTCCTACCACCAGCTTCGGCCTCGTCCATGTCATTTCTGATGCGTCTTGTCTGACGCCGGCCCTTTTTCACCCTTAGCTTGGATGGATCCGGAATGTAGAAAACTTGGTGCCTCAGAGTTGTGTAAGATCCTGAGATCCCGAACCCATATATCTCCTCACTCCATGTATGAAAAATTGCTTCTTTCCTAAAATAATGTGACACGTACACATCGGGAAGTATGCCACTATCACCGACTGCGGCAAGTACGTGAGAGCAAGGCAGGTGTCGAAGCTTTGGCTTCATACAGCTGCAACTGCATCCGCCATCGGCCTTAAGGACACATTCCTGCATGGCTTGCTTGCGGTAGATACCACGCCTGCTCCTATCAACACACATTATTTCATACCGATGTACTTTTGTGCCTTGAGGAACAACTCTATGCTTCTGTGCCTTGGCTATTTTATCTTCCATGTACTTAGTCACTACACTGTCAAATATTATCTTGTTATCAGTCATTGAGGGAAAAATTTTGTTGTATCGATCCCTGAAGTAGGCATGTGTGCCGTGAAGGATAAATTCGACAATACCAACCAATGGGAGTTCTCGCACTCCTCGCATTACCCAGTTGTAAACCTCGGCCAGATTAGTTGTCACTATGCCATATCGAGAACCATCGGTGTCGTACAGCAGAGACTACTTCTTCTTTGGTTCATTCTCAATCCAATGAGTGAAATTTCGGATAGATGGTCCCGACCTCCTTCTCATTGTGGGTGGATCGTCATGCAGTACACCAAGAAGTACGGGAGGCTCGTCAACTTCAGCTTGTGGCCGACGAGATTGCTCGTCTGTTTGCTTAGTTGTCAACTCATCCAACCTTCTCCACAATTCATTAAATTTCTTCTCTTGATTCTGTGCACAGAGCCTCTTGAAAAGATCCGTCAGATGCTTGTTCTTGAATTGCTTGTAGAAATTAGCACCCATGTGACGCATGCACCACCTACTACGAAGATCGAGCCACCTTGCTGGAATTCCCTTCTCATCCCAACCGTTCTTCAGGTATTCAATAGCCCGCAACATGCCCGCATGGCCATCATGTATAAGGCAAACATTGGGTCTCATACGAACAACTGCCATGTGCACTCTTTCCAGGAACCAGTACCAGCTTTCAGTGTTCTCGCTCTCTACAAATGCAAAAGCCATAGGTATCACCTGATTGTTCCCATCAGCTCCGATTGCTGTCAATATCTGACCTCTGTATTTACCAGTCAGAAATGTTCCATCTATGCATAGTACAGGACGACAATGCACAAAAGCGTTGATGCAAGCACTCAATGAGAAAAATACTCTTTGCAGCACACTCTTGGTAGGATCATGAACCGATGGAAATGTATGGATGTCATAGTAAGTATCACTATTCCTCTGGGCAATGCTGGCTAACAGACGAGACAAATTATCGTAGGATGCTTCAAATGTGCCATACCCCATCTGTATAATTTTTTGTTTGGCTCTCCAGGCCTTGGCATAACTTATGGTGTACTTGAATTTGTTTTCAATGTGACTAATAATTGATCTTGGTTCAAAGCCATTGTTGGAGACAACACTGCTATACATCTCACTTGCAACAAAAGCTGTAGTGATGTTGCGGTGATACTTCTCCACCCCTTGTAAGTGGCACTGATGCTCGGTCACTATGCTAACTTTCCAATAATCAAACCATTTACCCTTATATGCATGGACGCGCCATGGACAATCTTCTCTCACGCACCTTACTTCGTACACATAGTTGGTTGACTTGACCACCCTAAACTCTCTCTGCAATGAGACCGCCCAATGCTTCACCGCCTCCTTCATATTCTCCTTATGAGCATACCTAGCACCCTGAATTATCTCGTTCTCCTTGTATTCCCAGGGTGTATGTTGCCCCTCTGAGATAACAAGTCCTGAGAAGTCCTCTTTTGTTCAATCAGTGGGCATTACATCGTCTTCCTCATCGGATGACAAGTCGCCCTCCGCTTGCTCGTTGTCCGAATCTTCCCTCTCCATTCCATCGACGATTGTATCGACTATCTCCCCCTCATCCGCCACGCCCATGGCTTGTACGACCCTTGTTTGATTTTCCTCATTGTTTGATGGTCCAACACAATCGCCCTCATGGCTAGGACCCTCAACATCTTCGGTTTCTATTCCAAGGTTTCTATCCTTTTCATGCACCGAAACAAAAATAACAAGGGGCCATGACCGTTCAAAAGCCATCTCCACATACCGTCTCCAAGCATCAGTGCTATCCATGGGCATTAGTTCCCAAAAATGACCTTCTATTGCACGACTCACTACAACAGATACTGACATTGTGTTGACTTCTGGGTTTATTCTAAATCCTCGCAGCAACCAACTATAAATTGACTGAAATGTTCTCTCGCCAGGCCTATCGATGCCCTTCGATGTCATTCTAAAATCTGACAGATCAACACCATCTGGACCAAATCTAAGGTTGCCTTCACCGTGTACTAACTGAAACATGACCTTACTTGACATTCTGCCTAATGAAACAAAAAAATATGTTAACTAAGTTTGAACCATAACCACCGGATCTAATGTCGAATTCATCAATATGTACTACGCCATAAGTTAAAGTTTATGAAAATGTATTATCTGTCCTAGGTCTCAAATTCTACAAACATACAGTGGGTTTCAGATCTACTAAAATATATGACAATACAACTAATATGCAACAAATATTTCAAAGAGAATACTGAATTTACCTGCTGTGGAGTCAGAAAATGGACAGAGCTTCGCCGCTTTCCTTCAGCTCTCCCTCACCCTCTCTCCTTCTTTTTTTCTGGATTTTGAGTGAATATAATGAAAATTTCGAGAGGGGGAGGGCTTATATATGCGGGGGGCTAAAAATCGCCCTCCCAGAGGGCGTTAAGGGGGCCGCCTACAAAACCGGTACGGGCAAAAATCGCCCTTCCAGAGGGCGGCGAGGGGGCCGCCTGCAAATTTGCCATCCCTCGCCGCCCTCTGTAGGCGGCCCCCCATAGTGAAAAAACGCCCTACCAGCGGGCGGCGAGGGGGCCGCCTGCAAATTTGCCGTCCCCTGTCGGACGACCGTCCTCCCCGGGCCAACGGCCGTCTGCCTCGTCACTAAAATCGCTCTCTAGGAGGGCGATTTTTAAAAAGCGCCCACCCAAGGACGATGGGCGATTAGTTTTGTAAATTTTCAAAATAGAAAATTATTTTTGTAAATCTTTTAATAAATAAAATTAAAAATAAAAAAAACTCGACGTGCTATTCGTTGTTAGGGTAGATACATGGCAGATTAGATACTGTTGAAACAAGTATAAAAGTAAAACATATATATTGCCATGGTTGCAGTTGATGCGGACCATGCAGTAGTGGTGAAGGTTTTTGTCAAATTTGAGTGTAATTTTCTTTTTTTTATGGTCTTTTCTGTAATGCGTAGTATAAAAAATCCAACAAGTTGCTCTGAGCCTAAACAACCCAAAGCCCAGATTAGTTCAAACAGAGTACGGGCCATCTGATCAAAATAAGTTTCTCTCCTACTAAAAATCTTGCTTTGTGCTTCTGAATATATGTGTCAGTTGTCGGGTTAAAAACACATATGAGTCAGTTGAATGATCATGTAACAATATCGAATATACCTTTCCATCATCAAACCAACTTACATCGTTGAAAATTTGCGACATTTATATACTACCTGCAGTAGCATGAATAAGTGATTTATCTACCCATTTGCAAAATTTCAAGGATGGGGCGGTTGGGATGGATCTGGGCTGCATGCCTCAATGCAGACTTCGCTCTGCCCATGTCGCTATCTATAGTACCGATGGGCCGCCGAAGTAAGACATTAACACGCTCAAGGCAGAGCAGATTCTCCAAACCGACGTCAAAATCAACATTTCCACCATCTCTTGTATCTTGCACTCTGAAATAACCCAAGTGAACTCTTTGGACCCTTGGCATTGCTCCCTGCTGGAACGTGAGCTGAAATGGATCACTAATATGTAGGTAGAACGATCTCAGGCAGCAGAACTCTCCTGCACAGGTGAGCAAGCACTCACTTGTAGCAGCTTCCAACTCGAGAGAGAGAAGAGCTGGCAACCTTCCAAGGGCTTTCAGATCCTCCTGCCGAAGCTCCCGCAACTCGATGAGCAGATGGGTGAGATTGATGAGGAGGGAGGGGTTCTTCCTTATCCAAGCTGGTACAATGGTGAAACGACCTGGCCACCTCGCAACAAATCTCCGGAGATGTCCAGAGGGCATCCAACGTTCCCCTATGAAATCCAGGGAGGAACCGCCAAGAGCAAAAATCTCCAGATTTTGGATTTCGTGTAGGTTGCACAGTGACTCTATCAATGCCTCCTCCAAGGACTCGTTCATTGCACCCCACCGAAGCTTGACCTCCCGCAGTTTCGTAAGATTTCGCAGCTCTTTGGCAAAGTTTGGGGACTTGTTGATGTCAATCGATGACAATTCCTCCAGCGATGTTAAATTACCCATGCCCTCAGGTAGAATTGCATCACTTCCAACATGTAGGAACATCAATCTTCTGAGCTCAACAATCGTCGATGGCAGTCTTACTCCCCCTGTTAAGATCAATGCCTGCAAAAACTTGAGCTTCTCTATCTCCTTGGGGAGCTCACTGACATAGTTACACTCAAAGAGTCTTAAGTACCTCAGGTGAAATAAGTTACAAACATGCCTAAGATCAAGACGGTAACCTTCTGTAAGATCACAGTTTTCTAGATCCAGCACACGTAAAACCTGGAAGCTTGAAAGAGATGGTACTAAACTATTACCAGAACTGCTAAAGATAGAAAGCGACCTCACTTGTGACATCTTCAGGTTGGTCTGAGTTGTGGTGAGTTTTAGCTTGCTATTATGGAGAGATAGCCTACGAGCTGGAGATGTCTGTTGCAAAATGTCACCCAATACAGTAACAAAGTTCTCTTTAGTTGATAAGGAACGGACAAGATCAAGAATCATATCATGCACACGACAGCAATATAGAATGCCGCTGTCATAATATGATGGTTGGATGAGGCTTCTATTTATAAGCTCATTAAAGTAACTATCTCCAAGTTCAAACAAGTTGTCCCCATCTTTTTCAGGCTGGATGAAACCTTCAGCTATCCACATCCTTATTAATCGAGATCTTCTAATTTCATAATCTTCTGGAAATATACTTATATACAGTAAGCAAGTCCTTAGATGGGAAGGTAAACTGTAATAGCTAAGTGACAATATCTTTCTCATGTTCTCCACATCATGATTGTTTCCAAGTCCAGAACCAATTGAAGTACATACCTTGTTCCACTCATTTGTCGGATTTCTCATTTTATTAGCAGCAGCTAACACACTAGCTATGGTAACAATAGCTAATGGTACATTACCACATTTGTTCAATATCTTTTCAGATACTTCAACTAAGTCCATCGGACATTTATCTTCAGAGCCAAATATTCTTCCATAGAATAATTTTTTAGAGCTCTTTGGAGTAAGGGTTTTTAGTTTGTGAGGAATACCAATCTGTTCAGCGAGAAAAAAGTCACGGGTAGTCACTACGCCAGATCCTCACACCTTTGACGGCACATCTGTGACGGGTTTCAGCACTGGTCAGTAATGAGGGTCACCTTTGACGAGTCCTATGGCACGCCGTCATCGGTGAGACATCGTTCTCAAACCCGTCACAGGTAAAAATACCAGTGACGGCTTTGAACATATAAGCCGTCACAGGTAAAAATACCAGTGACGGTTTTTACACTTCGACCTGTCACAGGTGAGTCATCTGTGACGGGTTGCAAAATGGCATGGGCTAGCGGAGACACTTACCTCTGACGGGCCATAGAGTTCTAGCCCGTCACAGGTGACTATCATCAGTAACGGTCGTCCACCCGTCAAAGGTGACTGGTCCTCACCAGTGACCACTTGTCTGTGACCAAGCCCAAACCCGTCAAAGGTGAGGGTCTGGGACCGTCACAGATGACCTAATCCGGTGTAGTGAGTTGCAATTATTCTGCTCTCAGCATTGTTTTCCACCAAAGCACATCTGATTGCAGTCCATGATTGTATATCCCATATGTCATCAATCACAATAAAGTACCTGTACGTGTGGGGAAATGGTGGAAATGTGTATTAGTAATGCAATATAGTCAGGTGTTACTATTAAAACAAGAGAATTATAAATGTTCTTTGACAAAAGTACTGGAGCACATAAAAATTAAAAGCTGCTAAAAATAGTTAAGGTTACTCAAAGGAAAAACAACACATTTAACGTACTATGCTCAATAAAATTTTACATACAAATGGAAGCAAGCTTAAATAGTAGTTAGAAAAACACTTTTATTAGTTTCATCTAGCTAAATTAATGAAGGAAATAAAATACACATGATGAAAATATATTAAACTATATTTGAAGTTGGTTGAAATATATTAATCTTTTAGTTCCAAAATTGTGCAATTCTAGGCTATATGTTGATGACTATAAATAATAAAACCGTATAAATTAACTGCCATGACGTGTACCTCTTGTTGTTAAGAAAATCTCCGAGTTCATCAATGAGCTGCCTCTCATCCCTGATTAGGTTATGGATGTCCTTGTACTTTGTCTTGTCAAGTTCAAGCAGCATGTCCTTGAGAACTTTCTCGATGTTAGGAGTACTGGAAACAGAGACAAATGCCGTGCATTCGAATTGCGGTTTAAGCCTGTTCCACACCGCTCTGGCAAGAGTCGTCTTTCCCAGACCTCCTGGTCCAACAACAGAGATGACCGACTCTGTCGTCAACGCCTTGATCAGGTGATCACTCGCCTCGTCGATGCCAACCAGCTCCGCCTCGTTTCTGTACAGGCCGTACAGGCGTGGATCACCGGCGGCGGCCACGGGGTGGGTGACACCGTTGTTGAACCGGGCGACAGCGTCGTCGACCTTATACCTGTCGCGCGTAGCAGCGGCCTCCCGGGCACGGTCCATGATTTCCTTGATGTCGGTGGCGATGTCACGACGGGCCTTGGCCTTGCCGAAGCAGCCGGCCACCTTCTTCACCATCCCTTCGGAGCAACCTACCGCCTGCTCTCGAGGGCCCTGGTCGTCGACGCGTACCATGAAGGTGTCGACGACGTCGTCGGCGTCGTAGGAGAGCTCCCTGACCTCGCGCGCCCAGATCTTGACCTGCTCATCGAGCTGGTCGGCGGGCACATCGCCGACCTTCCGGAGGGCGGCCTGCATGCTCTCCAGCTCTCTCCGGAGAGCCTCGACGTTCTTCTTGACGCCCTTCTGCAGGTTGTACTCGTCCATGGCCAGCTCGCCCAGCTTCAGCAGCAGGCTGCCCATGGCCCCCGTCGCGGAATCCATGGCCGCCGAGCCGATACGATCTCGACCTCAACGATTCGGGGTGGGCGTCGATGCGTTGCGCACTCGAATTTCTACAGATCGACGACGCGGCAGCCACAAGGCCCACAACTTTGTAGGAGCCCGTTCGCTGCGAACACTCCGACGGGTTAGATTTCCGGGGTGAGGATTAGTGGGAGGACTAGGAGCAGAGCGCTGGGCTTACAGGGATGCCGGGGAAGTGGCCGACCGGCGTTGGCGCCGCCGGCCGTGGGTCGGGAGGGTCGGCGCCGGGGAAAACGGACGCTGACAAGTCGTCGGTGGTGAAGCGGACCGCGGGAGGTGGGGGACGGAGCGGCGGCGGCGTGAGGAGGGGACAAACAACTCACCAGGTCACCGAGACGAGCTCGCCGGAGCGGAGGTCGTCGTTGGGCTTGTCGGCGTCGGATGAATTAAATGGGGGACATCACTGAAAAGTAGTATGATTTGGGTCTCACGGGAGGATCAGGTGGCAAGCAAAGCGCGTGGTCCTCGCGTATTTGTGGAAAGGAACTGCTAAAATTGTGTACACATATTTTCTTTTGGATTACAATCAGATTTATGGGGTGTTAAGATCTGTTTGAGATTAGTGCTACCTTGTTCTGCCCGTGCAGATGTGACTCGACTATGTGTTTGGCCCAATGTAATTAAGGTTTAGATTTAGAGAAGAAAAACTACAATATAAATTTTAAAATTTATGTGTAAGATATAAAAATTACAATGTAAATATAGATATAAAAATTACAATGTAAATATATAAAAGTTACAGCGTAATAGTAATATAAGTGAATGTAATTATAGTGTAAAAATAATTTAATTATTTTTTAATAAAAAATATGACGTCATAAATATAGTTACTTAAAAAATAAGCAATGATAAACCTAGTCGTTTTCCGGCCACCATCTTTGATGCGTTGCCTCAAAGTCCACTCCGTCCATTCCACAAATTGTCTCCCTATGTGACAAACGGCTGAAAGATTTCAGCTGCTTTTTCTTATCGTGCGATCAATACACACGTCATCCATCCCCTCCTGCATAAAAATCTCACGCGAGTAGCGCGTGTAGCTGAAAATGCTAGCTATCGTGTGCCCAATGAGATAACAAAATATCGGGCTCTTTTTCTAACTACCTGTGACTTCCTCTCTGTTTCTCGCACCTCCTTTTCTCTCTCTCACGCTCACACACAGGAAGGGCGATGTTGTTTCTTCGGCCTGCCGCCACCGGCAGGAACCCCCGAATCCCATTTCTTCGGGCCACCGCCACCGTCGCCACCGACGTCGTTTCTCCAGGCTGCCGCCGTCGGCGGCTAGAACCCCTGAGCCCCGTTGCCCCTGCTTCGTCAGCATCAACGTCATTTCTGTCGCTGGCGGCAGCGGGAACCCCCAAGCCCCTTCGCCCCTACTTCGTCGCCAGCGATGCCATTTTTTCGGTCTCATCCTCCACTAGCGGCAAAGCCATGTTGGAGCTCTCAAGTCCGGCCTACTCCTACACTGCTGCCACCGGAGGAGAGGAAGAAGCCAGATCTGACTGGCATATTTCGCGAATTTTTTATGTTTCAACCAATGTATCTTGATATTTCTTTGTGTTGGATCAAAATGTTGCAGTGGGATTTTTTTATGGTGTTTCAATTTTTGTCTTTGATTCTTGTGGATTTATTGATGTTTTAGTAATTGAACTTTGATGTTTCATGTTTCAGAACAAAGTGTTCCATCATTTTAATAATCTGAAACATGTGTTAAACTGAAACATGTGTTAAGCTAGTGGTGAAACATTCTTTTACAAATACAAAAACAGCACCCGATTTTTAGAACAAAAATTGGGCGCCCGATTTGTAGTTGCTTCGGCATGTAGCGCGCTTTACAAAACGGCACAGCAAATCCCACTGGAATAAGTTCACTTTGACTCCCTCAACTGGTACCCGAATCTGATTCGTATCTTTGAATCGTAATACCGGATATCTCGACCCCCAACTATTAAAACCGGTGTAATTTTACTCCCTCGGTGGGTTTGAAGGGCGGTTTGCTGACATGGCGCTTACGTGACGGTGTTGACTTGATCTGACTTGTTATCTTGTGGGTCTGAGTCATCTTGTGAGACCCACTCATCAGTGTCTCTTATATTTATTCTCTTCCTTCCCTTTTCCTTTTCCCTCCATATAGTCCAGGAAGGCTATTTGTAGTTTATTTCAGCATAAAAGCAAGTTTTATTTCACAACCATTTGCATAGAAATTTTATAAAGTTATTTTAAACATGAACATAGGTAGATCACAATAGTTTGCATAGTAGTAACATAAACATACCCTTACTACCCATACCGGCAACAAGGCATAATCTCATCATATCAACATTCTTTATGCCCACCCGGCATCAAGTCTCAAAATCATCAATATTATAACATATACATCATATCGTAACCCATGTTACTATTTTTAAACACATAGTTCACAAAACACAATTTGAACATAAATCTGTACTCATGACACTTCACCAAATCGCTCATGACCATGAGCATGGCTAATCAATTAGTTTTAAACTCTACAGAGTTTGTACAGCTTTACCCACATGATATGAACACTCGTTTGTTCCGTGCTCGCGAGGCACTACCATACTCTTCATGACGAATGTGGTCTACAGGTCACAACAAGGCTTTTACATTGACTATCGTCTAACCTTGCATGAGCACAATAAGTGTGAATCCACCCTAGACATATGTCCTAGGACCGTTAGGTGGCAGGTCCATGCCTTAACCTAATGCCATAGCGGTGAACATAACCGTTCCCCCACGAGACACGTTATCATTGTATTGGACAAACTTAGACGCCCATAATGTGAGACGAAACATCCGTCCTCTCACAAAACACACACGTAGGGATTTAATCATCCTACAATCAAACACACACACATGGAAGTTCCTAAAGATAGATCCACTGTAGCTCCACTGTAGCTCCACAAACAGTAACCATCACCTCTACTACAACGGCCTCCCAAATGCAAGGTTAAACAAGTACTCCACTTAATAGGCCAAGGTTATTCCATAACTAACAGATGTGGATTACGATAAACATAAGTGGGTGACATGTTGTTCGGTCCTTAATCGACTTAGACGAATACTCCCCCTATTGGTGTGCAACTACCACCATATACACACCACTTGCCGCCCAAATCTAAAATCATTTCATACTCATTTTGGTTCACAAATACTTAGCATTTTTATTTTTCAGTCCAGCAATAAACAAATTCCCAAGATTACATTTATAAAGTGAGGGGAATGACTTTTTGCCTGATTCTACACATGGCTAAGCAATTAGCATACTTATAAGCATATTTAAACCCAAATAAGCATTTGAAAAATACTCAAACCTAACCTATGGTTACAAACATAAGGTTATAGCTACCATTAACCAAGTTTTAAATATCGGTTTTATCAAATGTACATGCAGTTTTGCAAACAATACTTTTTATCTTCCAAAACATGGGTTTTAATTTGATCAAAGAAGAGGGGAGGAATAAAACTTGCCTTGACTTCAGATATGGTGGATAACATCTAATTCACTTTTTCACCGTGAACGTTATAATCTATACAAAATAAAAATACACAGTATGCAAATAAATACAAAATATGCGAAAAATATAAAATGCTCTAAAATACATGATTTGTGCACAGTGGATATTTACTGTCCTTAGATGAATTTAGATGAAAGAATTTTTATTTTATCTATTTTTATTTGTGAGTTATGAATTTTTAAAGTTTGTATTGACATATGGTATTATTTACTTAGGTGGTGTGAAGAAATATCTTTAATATGTGATTTTGACAAAGTTAGCCTTACAGGGGTGAAGAGACTTGTTTTCTAATACTAACATAATTGGTTTAACAATTTTTGGAGTTTGTATGAATTTCTTATGTATTTTACAAATTGTAGTGTGGTCTATGTTGATAAATTTTTAATACTAATTTGAGGGGTATTATTTGTACTAAGTGTTTCAGATTTTGATCAATATGAATAAAGGGCATAATTATATGAGTCTAACCATATTTTATTTCAGCTTATTTAGAGCTAAGATGTATTCTATTTGGAATTCACAATTTACAGATTGTGGTTTAATTCCTATCGCACCAATTAAAATTCAGAGATGTTTTCTATATTGAAAGTACTACATTTTATCCTACAGTGCACAAGGGTACATGTTTGTGAATCTGGCAGGACTTGGTTTACTAAATTTTGAGTTAGGATGAATTTCTTATAAATATTGGAAGTTAGGTCATACATATAGGGATTATTTGGCTAAACAAATCTTTAGAGCTGTTCGGCTACAGAAGATGTTAGATTTTAATTTACTAAAAGTAAGTACACACTCTACTGGTTTAACAGAAATTTGGTTCTTTCCATTTGGAGCTAAAATGAATTTTACATGATTTTGCAAAATTGTGACTTGTATTATGTCTATTATTTCATATACATAATTTTAGTGATATTTGGTATACTGTATGTACCATATTTTAATTCGTAACATTAAATATTGTATTTTTATGATTCTTTACAAATTGGTTTCATTTAAAAATGAGTTTTATTTGATTTTATATGAATTTAAAAGTTTGGCATAATTTTCAGTAGAATAGATATTGCTTTAGCTATTTTCATTTATATTTTTGAATTATAAATACATGGGTCCACTGGTCAGTCTCTTGACAATATGCAAAAAGGCCCCTGAGGTACCAGAAATCAATCCGCACTACCCTCACGTGAGAGAAACATATTTTGCAAAGAGTCCTTTAATTTTATAGTTATATTATTAAGTCCTAGGTCTATTGTCAGTCTTAGGGATCATTTACAGATTGGTACCTAATGTTTTGATTCTTCTCCAAATAGGGTCCCTACACCATGGACAGAGAAGGCAACCATGGCCGGCGAAGCTAGAGGGCGATAGGGCCGGCGAACGGTGATGATTATCGCGAGGTGGCCAAAGTAAGAAATGTAGAGCACACTTTTGCAAACCTAACTATGGTGGTATTGATGGGAATGGTGGCCGGATCATCGCCGGAGGCGAGTCTGAGTGGCAGCTGTGTAGGGGCTGCTACTACATGTTGTTTTGGAGCCTCGATTCCGCTAGATATATGCATGCATGTGTGTCCTACGGGGTCCAGGAGGCTCACCAAGCTGTAATAAGAGATCGGTGAGGTTTGGACAGCAGCGGCTTCGGTTGGAACGGCTCGGCGGCGAGGAAGAACTCCGGGTTGACGACGATGGTTCGATCTACTCGAAGAGCTGCCATGCATGCACAGTATGGTGTTATGGAGGTCTTAGGGAGCATATATGCGTGATGAATTGAATGGGGGATCACCGGAGCGGGTGGAATCGGAGATGGAGCTCGGCGGCCGAAGTTGGAGAAGAAGAGGTCGATCTCCTTGCAGGTTGCTTCTCTGGTTGGGATTCTTGAAGGGTCTTGGAGAAGAGGTCTAGGTGACGACGATGGCGCGGTGGCTCAGCTCGGGGTGGTCCACGGCGGTAGGAACGGCGATGGCGATGCGGTGGCAATGCCCGGAGCGCGCTCCAGATCAGCAAGGGCACGTCGGCATTCACGTCGCTCCAGTGGATGAAACGAGATGGTGTCAAAATGGAACTTGCTCGGCACGGTGAGGATAGTATGGTGTAAGAATTGGGGATTGCGACAGCTTAACGACGACGGAGAGCTCCTTCTTCTTGGTGGCCGGCGATGGAGATGAGAGCAACGGAGGCGAGGTGAGCTCTCTCTCTCGACTCGGTCTGCTCAAAAGCGAAATGGAAGAGAAGGCAATGCAGCTGGGACGTGATATGGCGAGCTCGGCGACGGCCACGTCAATGCCACGTGTCGAGCACCGCCGGTGTGCCTATAGATGGCCAAACGGGCCGCCCGGCCCGGCACGGCTCAGGCACGATCGGGCCTGGGCTGAGATCAGTCGGGCCGGCACGGCCCGACCTACACACCGGGCCGGGCCGTGCCTGCCCACATGCTGCACCAACAGCCCAGGCACGGCCCAATAAGACTCGGGCCGTGCTGGGCCAGCTCGAAGGCACAATCAACCCATCGTGCTCGTCCTCAAAATAAGTCTATTTTGCCTCCTCTTCTTTGGGTCGTGTCTTACATATGGCTGAAATAAGTCTATTTAGCCTCCCTCCTCTTTGGGCCATGCCTTACATATGGCTGGAATAAGTCTATAAAGGGTCCCTCCTCTTTGGGTCGTGCTTTACATATGGCTAAAATAAGTCTATTTAGAGTCCCTTATTTCTTCGGGCCGTGCCGGGCCAGCCCACCGTGCGAAGGCAGCAGCCCAGGCACGGCCCAACTGTCGGGCTGGGCTGGCACGAGCCCGATACCAGTCGAGCCGTGCCGTGCTTGGGCCGGGCCAAAATCCAGTGCCATGGGCCGGGCCATCGGGCCTCGGGCCACGGGCCATATGGCCAACTATAGGTGTGTCGCTCACTCACGCTCTCTCTTCCTCTCTCGGTTTCCAGGGCGATGGGAGATGATGCACCGGGGTGGTGTGAACCCAAGTGATTGCCAGGTGGGTCCAGGGCGATGCAAATCAAGCCAATGTGAGAGATGTAGGTAGGTTTGAGGGTGAACACTCTTTAAGCGATTTTCAGGATTTTCATAATTTCTTTTCATCCTCTCTTGTTTGTAATTCTCTCAAATAAAATAGAGTAGATTTTTATGGGGATGGATAAAAATATCGTTTTCATTTTTTTAGTTGCACTCAAAAATTTCTTATATTTTACTCTTAGAAAATAAATAAAATAGGCTTAGCCGAAATTTATTTGAATTTTTAGGAGGTCAAAACCTATAAAATAAATTCTGAAAAAAATTATATTAATTAATTATAAATATATTAGTATTTGAACAAATTATGTTTCATTTTTTCTTGTATGTAATTTAATGCATATATGAGTGTGGTATTGTTTTTTCTAATTAAGGTTTAAAAATAATTTATTGTTTGACTGCTTTGACCTATTTATTCGAGGTATCAAATGTTAAATTATACCAAAATTTCAGTGAGTTGATTATATTAATTTGTATCTACATGAATTTTCCCATGATTTTATATCACACCAATTATTTTTAAATATTCAATGAGCTTATCTACCTTTAAGTGTTCCTATTATAAATATATGTTAAATTATAAATATATGTTTAAATGATTGTAAAATTATATTTTAATTTATAATTAACTAGAGATGATGTTATTAGACTTTATTTCCATTTCACCATACTTAATCTCTTAAGACACTTGTTGTATTTGCGTGCATATATTTGAGTTAGGCTAAGTGCGCTTAAGGTGGCAATTGGGGTAATGTTTTTATTATATATAAATCAATATGTATACATTTTTATGCTCATGTGACCTACTATGTAATGCAAGTAAGACGCAAAAATAAATAAAAGGACTCAAATCACACACCACACATTGTGTTTTTTTGACGTAATACCACACATTGTGTTGATGCAAGTATGAAATGTTTTACATGTCAAATTAAATTAGGAATAAAAATGTTTTAAATTGTTCTCAAAATTCCTTTTGGTTCTAACTATGATGAGCTCAATTAGGTGTTTGGTGCAAAAATTCTAGGATTCCTATTTATGAAAAACTCATTTCAATTCTTTAGGTGCAAAATTTTAAATTTAGAATTTTGGGTATGTTACATGGACGCGACTCTCTCGGCAGCTCCAGTTTTTTTTCTTAGTGCATCCCCCACAGGTGATTGTCGCCGCGTGCTGGGGCGCTAGGGTGTTCACGTTTCCTTCTGCCTGACAGCGGCTCGGCATGGAACGGAAGGGAGAAGATGGAGCGGAACTCCGAGAAGCGGGAACGAAGGACGATGGCGACATCCTCGACGGAGGAGCCGGAGAGGCCACCATCGGAGATGAGGCAGCGGAGCTAGGACTCGAAGTAGGAAGAGTGGGACTGGCTGGAGTCGTTGTGGTGCACGCCTCCCAGACTCCCAAACGAGACACCGGTAGCAACCAACAGCTAGAAATTGAGGTCACTGCTTAGAAGCTCCGCCGCTTCATCTCACGCCGCCGCTCCAACACCCGCCCTCTCTCTCACCGCCGCTGCCGCTCCGACCCCTCGCTTGCCCGCCGCTACCGCTGCTCTAGCTCCCGCTCTCCGCAGACGCAGAAGGGGAAGAGAAAGGGGAGAGAAAGAGAGAGAGAAGGGAGAGAGAGGGAGGAGGAAGAAGAGGAGAGAGGGATGACAAGTGGCCCCCACATGTCAATGGGTTCCACATTTTTTATGACAAATGGGTCCTATATATATTTTTAATTCTAATGCCACATACGTGCGACCTCAACGTCACGTGGGACAAAGATCAGGTCAACACCACCACGTCAGCGAAACCGCCCTCTAAAACTAGCGAGAGAGTCAAATTGCACCGTTTTTAATAGTTGGGGGTCGAGATATCCGCTATTGCGGTTCAATGATACGAATCTGATTCGGCTACTAGTTAAGGGACGCAAAGTGAACTTATTCCAATCCCACTTGTGTCTGTTTTGTCCGTGTGGGCTTATTTTTGTCTCTACATAGTCCACAAAAGAAAAAGGCCCATGATGTTTTATCTTTGTAAAAAGCCCGCCACATCCCGCAAGGAGAAAAAATGCCCACATCCTGCACTTCTAATTTTTTAGGAACCCACATCCTGGACTTCCTTTTTAGGGACCCACATCCTGCACTTCTTTGTGTTGCTTCAGTTTGTCCTGTTGCATGAATCATTATGGTTTCACATGTTCTTTTTTTTTTTGAAGAAGTGTTGCTGCCAAACAAAATAAAAAAAAAGTCATCAGGACTATATTATTGCATACAAATATGGGGAGCAAACTAATAGGTTCAGAAAACTGAATGTTCAGTAAACTGTCACTGGCTCAGAGTTAGTTCTGAACTGGCACAAATTCTAATAGCTATATCAGAGAAATTTCCATTCACAACTATAGCAAATTTGCATGCACAGCTAGAAACAAGACAAAACACAACACGGAGATGCGTGCAATTTTTCCTGATTGATGCTATGCAAGCACATGTTCAGAAACATCCAAAAAGTAGATTTTGTACATTAAATCTACTTTTCTGAACTAGTTGCTATTTTCCTTTCAACATATGGTTAAATTTGTATTAAAAACATGGAGAACATACAAGTTGTCACCACCCAAGGTCATGACAGGATAACCTCCACCATGAAGATAGCCAGACAGTGTTGGCTCTTAGAGAAGGCTCTTAGAGAAGGGATGTAGATTTAGGCTAGGAAGAAAAACATTACTAGGAGGGAGAGATTAGACTAATTGATATTCATTGCTTAATTGATAATAGACACAATTTCATCCTTGTATAGATGGTACAACTTGACTCCTAAGTAAGAATTTAATCTTATCTTTAACTAACTAATAATCTTATCTCTAACTTAACTGGTATGGGTTGTCCATGGGCCGTCTTACGGCCCAATGTCCATGACATAACACCCCTCCTTTCGAGCTGCTCGTCCTAGAGCTACAACATGGTGTTGACGACTCTGATGACTTAGACAAAACTTAATATAACTTAAGCCTTTTACATCTCGGCTTGCTTTATTATTACGAATTAAAATAATAAATAAATCTAATATTACTGTAGATCACCATGCCAACTTGCTATCATAAAACAGAGGAGGGCCCTACCCAGAAGCCCGTAGACAAAGGACAAGTCCACGCCACGGCCCAGTAACAAAAAAACAGGGCTGATCTGGTAGCCTACGTACTTAGCAAACAACCCTGCCATGTTCAGATTACCTTCTCTCAGCCAGTGAAACAAACAGCAAAGAGCAATCAATATCTGTGGCCCATCACGTATACCATTGGGTTGATCTATGCTGCCATCCGAGACGAGGCCGCCTCGACCAACCGTCCGTCCAACGCGCCGCCACGTGACGGCATCGCACGCCTGGTGCTCGAAGGACGTGGAATCTCCGCGGACCTACCGCGGTGCCCAATCGCGCCGCTCTTGCGTCGCCAGGGAATCGTGCCAATGCGGATCCCACCGCCTGCAGAAACCGCATCGCCAGGTGATGGAGCTGCGTCACGCTCGCGCTGCGCAGCCGCGGTGATCGCTTTCCTTCTCCCTGAAAGTGCGCTTCTGCCCAAGGAGACCGAACCGCGTCTCCTGGAAATCGCACGCCGTTAGAAGGCCACATCCGTGTCGCAACTGTCGCGCCTGCCAGCTCCGATGATCGTACCACGTTCCTCGCGGATAACTGCAACGACCCACCTCGCCGCATCAGTCGGCGTTGCCGCCTCCAACTCCATCGAGCACGGTGGTGGCGCCGCCATTGCCATGGCCAGGCACGAGGTGGAGGCTCGCCTGTCCTCTGCGTCGTCGCCGCGGACTGGAGCGGCATCGTTGGTGAGGCAACCAGTGGATGGACGTGAGGCTTCGCTGCTTTCGGTCGAAACGGCGAGGCTGTCGTCGACCAGTGGCAAAGAGGCTATTGTGCCGCTTGATGTCGCCTGTGGCAAGGCCGCTTGAAGACGGTGCGTTGCCGGGGACGCATGGAAGATGGAGGGTGGTGTGGCATGGAGGCCACTGATGAAGATATCGGAGTTGATTGTGCAACGGCTGGCCTAGACAGCACCGTGCCAACCACCGCATCTTCGCTACGCATCTCCTCCATCATCACCGCCTGCTTTCAAGGCCTTTCTTCCTCCTTTGCCGCTGCGTCCATCATCTGCAACATGGCCTTCAGTTCCAGCACCTCTTCAATTCCTTCGCGATCCGGGGGAGAGGTGTTGTTGGTGCCAGGGTGTTTTTGGCGTTGTCGTTGAGCGGCTGCGCCCACTGCATGTCCAGCCAGCAACAACCATCATAGATGGCACGGCCGTTGAGGTTCCAAGCATGCTCAGCGGCCGCTCGAGTTTGAAACGGAACGAAGGCCTCCACATGTGTTCCCATCTGGCGCACTTCAATCTTCCTTTCTGCTCCGTAGCCATCAAACAACTGGTGGAGTAGATACTCATCCACCACCCTGACACGGAGAACTCGATTGGCATTGAAAGCCATGGTGAGTGGTTTTGATACCAAGTTGTCACGACCCGAGATTATGATGGGATAACCATTGTCAGGAAGATAGCCGGGCAGCGTTAGTTTCTAGAGAAGGGATGTAGATTTAGTCTAGGAAGAAAAACATTACTAGAAGGAAGAGATTAGACTAATTGGTATTCATTGTTTAATTGATAATAGACACAATCCCATTTTTATATAGATGATACAACTTGACCTCTAAGTAAGGATTTAATCTTATCTTTAATTTAACTGATATGGGTTGTTCATGAGCCTTAGCCTTACGGCTAAATGCCCATGACACAAGTTTTCAGACTTTCAGATTTCTGAATTCTGAACATGCTCGATGCTAACTAATAAAAGATCATCTTTAACTAAATTTGAGAACAAAACCTTATCTCCAACGACTAAAATTTGATAACATAAATAATCTCTATTTGACTGGAAAATGTGCTTATTGACCTAGTTACTAGTTATTGCTAAAATTTAGAAGAGTAAAAGCAGACCTGAAAAAGAGAAAATTAACAAATGTTGACCCAGTCTTCATGAACACAGCCATCTTGAGCCCCTTATCCACATCCAAGGATTCCCTTTGGCACTAGTTGAATCTGAACACACCTTTCCCGAGAAAAATATCAATGGCTGACGATAACAAATATGATATTGATAGCACTGTCAATCTATCATAAGCATGCATTAGCTACTGATCGGCACAAAAATATTAAAAATTTAACAGTTAGTAAAAATACAAACCTGTTGATCGAATATCATGCCCAAGATGCATTGCTCGGCCAAGAACCTATCCTTTGCGCCGTACATGGCTCACCAATTCCCTACTTCAAGAAACACACGATCTTACGAAAACGGTTACTCCAAAAACCCTTGTCTGATGTAGCTATTAGAAAATTACTACTCTTAGCATAGAACAACATTAAGGAGAAGAACAGGACAGGGGAGACTGCAGGAGAGGGAGGACAAAAGGAAGGCACTGTACTAAGTATTCTTTGTTGTTAACAAAAGTAAAAATACTATGTATTCATAGTGAAGTTCTAAAATTACTAGTTTTCTCTGAAATGTTCAGAACATAATCTTACAATGCGTTACATTTTCACGAAAGGTGCAGTGTTTGGAGGCTAGCAAATGGCATGATCAAGGAGGAGTTGGTGATACTCAAAATATTTGAAAAACTAAAAGGTCGCATCAATCGGTATCTATTCTTCTATTGCATTAGGTAACTAAAACTCACAGAAATCATGCTTAGTTAACTTTAGTTTGAATTGACAAACAAAACTGACACAGAAGACAGAATACAAAACTAACAAAAGCTACAATACCATGATTAGTAGTCCTATGCATGATTATGTATGACGTAACTTTATTTAACAGTAATTGCTCACAAAACCTAGGTTGCTGCATTAAATTTTCAGTAGTGCAGGGTTGTGGCCGTGTGGGACTAGCAAATGGCAAGCTTTAGGAGTTCCTATTACCTATGGTATTTGAAAAACTTACTACTGTTTAGACTAGCAAACGGCAAACTAACAACTGTGCCATGAGGAGATTTTGAAACAAAACACCGAGATTTTAGAAATAAAACGACTGGCCTTTCTTGTCTGCACTATTTCTAAATGACAATATTAATAGCTGACAAAACTACATGACGATGTTTGCATTTAAGAACTCATATATACATGCTGACAAAACATCAACGGATCCACTGGACAAAACAAGCACCCTAAAAGCCACACACACAACAAAAGTGATCTAAAGTGTACTATACGAGACATACTGCTACTACTGCTACTGCTACTGCTGCTGCTGCTGCTACTGCTGCTGCTGCTACTACCATTGCCGGCTGCTGCATCGTCTGCACAAGAGGACATCGTGCCACTCGTAGCCTTGCTTGGTGCGAGTCTCTGGCCACAGCCGGCGAGATTTACTGGCATCGTCTTGTGTGATGGAAACTGGAAAGGAGATCCATACTATTTAGCTCTCAGTGATAGCTTGTATCGAGAAAGAATTCTACAAACCTAGTGATTGCATCCCATAGTCGTTCGGGCCAGTTTGGGTACAACAAAACGGGTTGCTAACATAGCTACCCACTACACCTAAAATTTTGCAAACAAAATTACAAATGGGACAAACAAAACCATTTTTTTTGCAATTTTAAAAACTTACAAAAACAAAATATATACATAATGTCAAAACAGTATATGTGCTGACAAAACTCATATATTATCAAATGGCTGATAAATCACAGAACTAGGGATTATTACAAATGGTAACGGCTGACAAAACTAACAAAACTGACACAGAAAACAAAATGCAAAACTAACAAAAGCTACAATACATGATTAGTAGTCCTATGCATGATTATGTAAGACATTGCTTTGTTTAACTTTAATTGCTGGCAAAACTAACATAACATTTCACTGTAAACAAAAAACTACAAAAACTGACAGAATAGGCATATCAGACAAAATATGGGCTAACAAACTTATACTGATTTTACTTAGTTGTCTTAGATTAGAAAACTAACAAATCAGACATATATAAAAGCTAACAAAACTAGTAATGTTAGTAGGAGATAAAACTAACAAAACTAAAAGGCACTAGTAAATCCAAGTATTACCAAAGAAAACAACAAATTAGCCATGTTCTGAAATTAGCTGACAAAACTACAAAGTCAGGTACTAAAATTAGCTTAAATGTCACAAAACTGATTATAATTAGTGGGAAACAAAACTAAGTATAATAAGTGGCTAAGTATAGACTTTCTGACATGCTAACATACCCTTGCCAAAGAACAAAAATAAAACACACCACCAAATGTTAACTATCAGACGTCACCTTGTCGGCTTGCTCTGTTGCCCAAATCTCCCTTACTGAAAAGTCCCATGAATAGCATGCGCACATGCACTTCGGGGTCATCGAGGTCGATGCTGATTCGCGCGTAAAGCTTGATTTCGCTCTCCTTTGGAAAGGGAGGGTGGGGTTGCAGGGATGGGGTCCTG
This sequence comes from Oryza officinalis, assembly GCA_008326285.1. Taxonomy (NCBI): domain Eukaryota; kingdom Viridiplantae; phylum Streptophyta; class Magnoliopsida; order Poales; family Poaceae; genus Oryza; species Oryza officinalis. The sequence goes on from BDMV01000009.1 coordinate 19,307,322, forward strand.
CCTCCTGCGGCTGCGGACGCCTCGCTGCCGACTGGCTGTGCCTCCCCCTGCGGAAGCCTCGGATGCCGGCGAGGAACCCCGTGAAGGGCGACAGTGGCAGCGCCGCCTAGCACGAGACCTCCGTGGTGGGCATGAACCCGCGCCAGTAGAGCAGCGAGGCAGTGGGCGCCGTCGCTGGGAGGGGCGGACAGCGCATCGACAGTGAACGTATCAACGCCACGCCGAGCTCATCTCCCTTGCACTGGGCTCCACGCGCGTCTGCTGGAGGAGAAGCAAGATTGGGGGCTCTGTCCGCTGGAGAAGATGGCGATGGAATCGTGGTTGGGCTGCCGCATCGCCGCCGACGAGCACAAAATTTTCTGAATCACTATCTCTCCCTTCGCTGCTTGAGTGGGTGAGAAAAGGGTTAATTGGATCCATGCCATTATAACTTTGCACGTTTGAAAAAAATGCTATTACTATTTGACTAATAGGAATGATGCCATTATAATTTCACAGGTATTAGACATATGCCACTACATACTTATTTGTTGCATTTTTTAATTTTTTGGAACCAAAATGCTCCTTCTTCTTCTTTATCCCCTCATCTCTCTTTGTTTTGGCGCTGCCGTAGCTCCTCCTCCTTGGCCTCTTCTCGTCGGTGTCGTTGCCACTGGGCCTGGACCTAGCTTCGGCAGCTGCTGCTGCTGCTCTCTCTCTTCCTCCCCTCTCGCCATCTCTCTCCCTTGCTCACTCTCTGGGTGGAGGCATGCGAAGTTCACAGCGTTAGCCTGTGGAGGAGCAGTTGGCCGGCGACAAAGCTTGAGGAGGCTGAACTGGAGTAGGAGCTCGTCTAGCTGAGCAAACAGGTGAGCCCAAGCTCCGCAGCCTAGGGAAAGCTCGATCTCGATGAGATCACTGACAATGGCAAGGCCCAAACTCCATCATTGCCAAGCTCGACGTGACAAAATCAGTGACCATCAGTGAGCCAAGTTCTGCCTCCACGACCTCCATTGCCGCGTGCCTCGGTGAGCTCCGTAACCAAGCTCGGACTTCCCTGCTTGCAGAGCTTGGTGGCTATCTCTTGCTGAGGTCAAGCGATTTTGGATCTAGCGGTCAAGGAGCTTGCACTGCCCTTCCTCGCCGAGCTCCACCATCCCTGACGGCTACAGCCAACCCTCGCAGGGGAGCCGGCGTCCTCCACGGCTCCACCACTATTGTGACAACGTCCCTCCTCACCATCGACCGGTACGACCCCACCGTCGTGGCAGCCTGCCCCACCGCCCCTTCCTCGCCTACCCACCCAAGCTCACCGTGCAGCCTGACATGAGCACGTTGGAGAGAGAGTTGATGCAAGCATTGCCTATTCGATATATTGATTCTATCTTTAACTACATCGTCGTTTAGAGTCGTATCGGCTTAGTTAGAACTTTCTCGGTTAGGTCTGATATTTGACTAATTTGATATTTCTCTAATCCTATTGTTGTTTTAGATAGATTTGTTATATTCATCACATTTGTGTAGATCTATTGGCTAAGTAGTTTTTTTATTATGTTTAATCTTATACGTCTCGGTTATCTATTAGATTACTGCTAATAAGTTTAATTCTAGTAAACTGATAGGTTTTATGCAATGTTCATAGAAGTTCCAGCCGATGAATTATTATTATTGTGGGCTTTAGTTATCAGATGTATTGGTTGGTTAGTGATATAAATTTTAATTTACTTACATCGAATCTCCAGCCGATGTATACTTTTGTAACACCCCGACCCAAGGCATAATAGGATTGATAGAATACTCATGCCAACAAGTTGCAACTTCTTTTCCGGAAACTCATCTTCAAAGAACTCTAAAGTTAAGCGTGCTTGGCCTGGAGAAGTCTAGGGATGGGTGACCGACCGGGAAGTCTTTCCCGGGTGCGCACGAGTGAGCACAAAGTGCGCAGAAAAGATGGGTGTTGGTTTGTGAGGGCAGTCTATGTCCTATTTAAGCTGCTAGATGTAAGTGGGCCTGACCTCGTGGAGGCGGGACGTTACAGTATGGTATCAAAGCCGACTCTCGCGGTTTCACGGGCGCGTGTGTCGCAGTTGGCACACAGCATGGCACATGCGCTGGCACTGGACACACGGACGTGGCCAAGAGAGGGAGTTCCTGGCTTGGGGTTGATCGACGAGCACGCTAAACATGCAGCACTTGGCACTTGGCCTCGGTTTGCAATACAACCGGCAGGCCCTACCCATTTGCTGCATTCACCTTCCTTGACATTTGAATACCCTAACACCCTTGTCACCCCTCAGGTGATGCCTCGGTATTCGTACCTCGGGTATGAATATCGAGACTCCCCTCAAACTTTAAAATTGATCACCTGGGTAAAACTTGAGTTTACAAAATGCTTGGAAAACCCGACACTGGGTCGGTGTCTTGAAATTAAAGTGAGTTTCTAAAAGATCGAGGCACTCAGTTTACCTCAAGATTCTGGCAACAGTTACACGAGGCAATGGGTACCAACTTAAATTTCAGTACTGCCTACCACCCGCAGACAGATGGGCAGACAGAACGAGTTAACCAGATCCTGGAGGACATGCTTCGAGCGTGTGCCTTGGACTTCGAAGGCACATGGGATCGTTGTCTCCCCTACGCTGAGTTCTCCTACAACAACAGTTACCAATCCAGTATCCAGATGTCCCCAAATGAAGCCCTGTTTGGACGAAAGTGTCGCACCCCGTTGTGTTGGAACGAGGTAGGCGAAGCGCAAGTGTTTGGACCTGACGTTCTAAAGGAAGCTGAACAGCAAGTCAAGTTGATTCGAGACCGCCTGAAACAGCTCAGACCCGACAGAAAAGCTATGCAGATAATCGGAGACGTGATCTCGAGTTTGCAGTGGGAGATCACGTGTACCTGCGAGTGTCTCCACTCCGTGGTCTAAAGAGGTTTGGAATGTCCGGCAAGTTAGCCCCTCGCTAATCGGTCCCTACCTCATCACCGCCAGACGCGGCGAAGTTGCCTACCAGCTTGACTCCAGAAGGACTGACAGATGTGCACAATGTGTTCCATGTGTCCCAGTTAAAGAAATGTCTTCGTGTTCCAGAGGAACAAGTTCCCTTGGGAAGTATAGAACTGGAGAAGAACCTAACCTACAAAGAGAGACCAATCAGAGTCCTTGAAGAGGCTGAACGTCAGACTCGAAGAAAGACCGTTAAGTTCTACAAGGTGCAGTGGAGCAACCACTCAGAGGATGAAGCAACTTGGGAACGCGAAGATCTTCTCCGTGCCCAGTTCCCGGAGCTGCTCCCTTAGGTGCTGAATCTCGGGGACGAGATTCTTGTTAGGGGGGTTGGTTTGTAACGCCCGTTTTGTCGCGGCGTTAGCGGGAAAACTAATCTGCTAAAAACCCTATTTGCGAAAGTTTGCTCTTCGGTTGAGTCTTGTGTGTGCCAAGGTCTCGTGTCTCCCCTCTCACTTCAATCCCGGAGAAAACCGCGAAATCGGATTCAAATCCGAGCCCTAATCCTCCCAAACCAAACCCTCAGAAAAAGTCATTTTACCTCCCTTGACCCGGGCTGTTTCCCCTTCCCGGCCTACTTCCCTCTCCCTCCCCTCCTGGGCCGCCGCCCGGCCCAGCCCCTCTCGGCCTGTTTTTTCCCCCCCTCTCTCCTCTTCCTTCCCTGGGCCGCCTCGGCCAGTCCCTCCCGCTCGGCCTCCTCTCCTTGCTGGGCCGCGCGCCGCCCGGCCCGGTCCACGCGGCCTGCCGTGGCGAGCCGAGAGAGAGAGAGAGCGCTCCGCTCTCTTCTCTCTCTCTCCCGCTCCCGTTGTCTCTCTCCCCGTTCTCTCCCCTTCTCGCCGGCGCCGTTCCGTCCGACCGCCGCCGTCGTCAGCCGGGCCCCTGCGCCGCTGCCCGAGCGCGCGCGCGTGCCCCCCTCTCCGCTTTATCCCCTTCCCGTTTCGGCAAGGGGGCAAACCCCCTTTTTCCCTTGCCCTTTTTCCCCTTTTCCGACCGGCGCCGGCGTCACCCTGCCGCGCCGGCTTGTCCGCTTGCGCCGGTCCCCTCCCGCGCGCTCCACCGCCTCTCCCCGGCCGAACCGACCTCCGCGTCCTCACCCCCCCACAAAACCGCCTAACGCCCCCTATAAAATCCCCTCTTCCCCGGCCGCCATTGCCGCCTCCACCCGAGCCCGCTCCACTCCTCCTCGCTGCCGCCGCGCCCCTGCCGTCCGCCGCCGCCGCAGCCGAGGGCTCCCGAAGGAGCTTCGGGCGCCATCTCCGCCGCCCTCTTCCTCGGCCCGGAGCCGTGCCGCGCCCGCGTCGTCGTCCCCGCCTCGGCAAGCGCCTTCCGCCGCG
>BDMV01000009.1:19311738-19330071 GCA_008326285.1 Oryza officinalis
CGGGCGCCATCTCCGCCGCCCTCTTCCTCGGCCCGGAGCCGTGCCGCGCCCGCGTCGTCGTCCCCGCCCTCGGCAAGCGCCTTCCGCCGCGGTAAATCTCCCCCGCTCCCCTTGCCGCCACCTCTCTTCTCCCCGGTCTAGGGCCTTAGGAGCGTCGTAGCTCTCCCCCGGGCGCCGCCGTCGTGCCGCCATCCTCTCCCCTAGCTCCGCCCCGTGCGGCCATGCCCGCCGTCGCATGGCGCCGTCGTCGGCCGCCGCCGCCCTACCCTCTCTCCTCAATTCGTGCCGGCGAACCAACTCCGCCTCGTCTCCTCCCGCCGCCGGTGCCCGCCGCCCGCCCGCTCCGGCTCGTCGCCCCCGTCGGAGCCCGCACCCATCGCCGGCCGGCCGATGCGGTTCCCCGCCTCTCCTCCTCTCGGTCCGACGTGGTGTCCACGTGGACGCCACGTCCGCCTGTCCGGCCCCACGGGAGACCGGTCAAGGTCTCCCGGTCCACCGCGCCCTCTCGCCGCTTGGGCCGCGCCATGGTCCGGCCCGGCCTCGCGCGCGTCGCCCGCTGGGCCGCACTTCGCCAACTGGGCCGTCCGGCCTTTCCCCGCGTCGCGTCGTCCCTGAGCTGTGCCCCGCTCGGCTCCAGGCCGCCTTCTCGCGCGCCGGCCCGTTTCACTCGGGCCGCGCAGCCAGTCAGCCCCTCGGCCACTCGGCCTTTTGCTCGTGGGCCGCGCCCTCAAGCGCCGGCCTGCTCGGCCCACTCGGCCTTTTCGGCCATCGGCCTCCCTTGCTCGGCCTAGGCCGATCCCTTCGGGCCGCCGGCCCATTATTCGGCCGCGCCCGCTCTAATCCTTTGGGCTGCTCTTAGCCGCCCGAATTAAAGTCTAATTTCAGCCCTCCTTCCTTTCTTTTTCCAGGGAATTATTAATTAATTATTAATTCCTTTTCTTTATTCCAGAAAATCCTTTAATCTTCGGAAATTCATATCTTTTCAACCGTTCGTCCGATTAACCCCGTTCCACCTCCGAAACTCCTCAAAAATCGAGATCTACCTAATGGCACGCTTAGTGGTCTTTAATAGGGCTTCCTTCTATCGCGTTGTTGAGTCATCTCGTTTCGCGTGTAGTCTCGGAGCCCGAAGACCCGCAGTGCGCGGATTTCGAGGAAGAAGCTCAAGATCTCGAGCAAGGCAAGTCACCTTTGATCAAATGAACCTATAATTTAAATTAAGTATTTTAATTTCGCAAGCTATGCATGTTTAGGTTACACTTGGCACTTGGCCTCGGTTTGCAATACAACCGGCAGGCCCTACCCATTTGCTGCATTCACCTTCCTTGACATTTGAATACCCTAACACCCTTGTCACCCCTCAGGTGATGCCTCGGTATCCGTACCTCGGGTACGAATATCGAGACTCCCCTCAAACTTTAAAATTGATCACCCGGGTAAAACTTGAGTTTACAAAATGCTTGGAAAACCCGACACTGGGTCGGTGTCTTGAAATTAAAGTGAGTTTCTAAAACTCGCGGTACGGGAGACGTACTGGAGGTACGGTCTGCTCGTTCTCGCTCTAAGGACCGTTTCCTTGGGAATTACATCCAAGCATATGTCAAGTACGACCACATGGGTGATATGGGACGCCCCTGGCTGAGTAATTAGCTAGGCCAGGGAAATCTTGATGCCAAGGGACAAGTGGATTCGCCGGGGTGGTGTCGGGGAGGACCCCTGGGCTTCCTGGCACAGTATGGTCTGGGACCTAACCTGGTGTTGGTCCGTGGGACCCCTCCCGTTGGCATAGGATGACCCTGAGTCGGCTTTCGAAATGCCTTGTCGTGAAAGCCTCAAGGTCGCCAGACGTGACCGAGGGTCGCGGGCTGGGTGATTCGGGGTTAGTAACGTCGTGTGGGTAAAGTGTACCCCCTCTGCAGAGGTTAACAACTGTTCGAACAGCCGTGCCCACGGTCATGGGCGGATGTGAGGTGATTCCTTAGCGTAGTTTTATTGAACACCTTGTGAACTGCTGTTGGTGTGAGGTTTCCCCTTCTGTGCTTGGTTTAAGGCTGTTGAAGCAGCCGGAGTCGGTGACGATTGGCAGGGAGCCTCTCGTACCGATGTGTTGGCTTGTGGCTGTTGGTGCAGCCGGGTCGGTGACGATTGGCAGGGAGCCTCTCGTACCGGCGTGTGTGAGTTGTGGCTGTTGGTGCAGCCGGGTCGGTGAACGATTGGCAGGGAGCCTCTCGTGCCGACAAGAATCAAATGATACAATTTCACTGCTCCGGCCGGATGAGACGCACTTTCTCGTCCGTGCCGTCGAGAAGCACTCACTTAGATGTTTCTGAAAGTCCTGAACTAAAATCAATTGTGAAAAATAACTGGCTTTCCCTTGAAGCTTGCATTAACCACTTAATTTCCCCTGACTTGCTGAGTACTCCCGTACTCACCCTTGCTCTATATAATTAAACCCCCCCCAGTTCTCAAAGATGAAGAGGTGGACCCTGCTGATGAAGAGTTCTTCCAGGAGCAAGCAGACTTCGAGCAGTAATAGGGTTTCGGCCTTCCCCAAGGCTTTGCTTGTGGCTTAGGGCCAGTCGCCGCTTTCCGCTTCCGCCTTTTTGTAATGCTGTTGTGAACTCGGGTTCTGTCCGCAGTTCCAACCTTGGTTGTAATCCTACTCTTAATAAAGAGACCGCTGTTGTTGTGATATTCAGTCTTCCTGTTGTACCAGCGCTATTTCCTGGGACTGGTACAGGCATACAGGTCAATCTGGACCGCTCTATCCTGGTCTCCGCCCGGGGCCAGTTTGGGGCGTGACAACTTTAACCATCGAATCTACATCTGTCACACTATATCAGTTTTGGCCGATTGGTTCACATTATATTATCTCGTTATAATTTTTGAGTTACATTAACTTACAATCAAAATTTGTATAATTACTAGTTAAATCTCTATTTATCAACTTCAATATTATACTGTCTCGGTTTGGTCCGAATTAAGATTGTCTTTGATAAAGAATGATTTATTAATGATTATGCTTAATTTAGTTCTAGCTGATGATAGCATGAATCTCATTATTCATCTTATTATTTGAATCTACATTAAGTCTATAGCCGATTGATCGAAACCCTATCGATATCGGCTAGCATCGCTACATCACATCGGCCCAATTGGTCGATCGGCTACTTGATCTTATACGGTCAATCAATCTATCTTATTAATTGTTGAATCAAATTAACTGATATGCCTTGAACTCGATTGATAGGATCTACATTGAAACTAAACGGATATCTCAGACCTTCGTGTGAACAACAAATTTTGCATCAACAGTGAGGGAGATAGGAGGAAGGTCCTCGGAGAGGCAGAGAAGAAGTGCGGGAGGCTGGAAGGAGGGGGGCAACGCTCTTTGCTTCGTGACACCGTAGCCGTACAACCCAGTGTCTCGCGAGTGGAGAGGACTAAAAGGAGGACTTGGACTACTGGGAGAAATAAGTCTCGGCAGGTTGTTCTTCCTCTAGGTCTCTCCATTCCCAAGGAAGCTTAAGGTCTTCCTAGTTTGCCCGCAGTCACCCACATATTAGAATGGGCGGGGCGGAATGGAGGGAGTGGACTTTGTCGCACGCATCAAAGTGACCTGGAAGGCAACATATAAGGTTGCGTTTTTTGAACAGAGATGATTCTAAACTCTCAAGAAAATATTCTCTTGCATGCCATTTAAATAAATATTAAAACATTTTAAAATTTTTAATAAAGATATATTAATATATGGAGACTTTTTAATGTGTTTGGAATATATGAGATCCGTTGATCACTTCTAATCTAACGGTCAATGATAAAAGGTACCTATTAGGAGGTAGTTAAAATGTGGGCCAGGTATTAATCTAAAATCTTAGTGGAAGGTTAGATAAGTAATTTGATCCTAATATCAAAACACAACAAAAGTAAAGGGTATGCAGATCAATACTATCGGAATTTTCACTGAGTTTTATTTGGTCGACAGCCAGACTGAGATGGCGAAGGAACTATGCAATTGATTGGTTTACTAAGTTATCATTGATCAATAATGAAAACAACAGATGATAGAACTTAGTGATCGATTGCTTCGGTAAAACTAAGTAAATGACTCTGATTCGTTCGGTGGCCGTGTAACTAATGCAAAATCTGTTGGTGATATGCCCTAGAGGCAATCATAAAGATGATCATATCACGTACTATGTTTACATCTTTGTTATATATTGTTCCTTGAAATAGATAACTTATTATTGATCAATGAATATGTGATTCGTTCATGAGACTATTTATGTTGTATGTTACTATTTTTAAAGGGTCCCTGATCAAATATCATATATGAAACAAATATGGTTCAATGATCAGCGCATTTATTAATTGATGATCATGTCTCATGGATCATGGTATGGAGATACCAAATTAATAATGTGGACACATGTTGAAGAACATGTTGTTGGATAGACCCAACATGAGACACTGCAAGAGCTATATGTGATGTACCATCAGTGGTTTCATATTAGTGTTGGTGTAGAATTCTTAGACCTGAGATTATCATGGTTTCCAACATATGTAGTAGCTTGCTTAGGGGCTGCTAAACACTATTCCGTAACTAGGTAATTATAAAAGTAATCTTCGGGCATGCTATGAAACATGTAGTGGGATATGAATAATCAAGATGAGATTTGCCCCTCCCTTGGAGAGATATCTCTGGGCCCCTCGATGTTATAGATTATGGAAGTGCATGGCCATGCCAAAAGTGATTGAGGAGTCAATCATAGGTTAAATAATTTATTACAGGATCGAATAAATGATTGAGCTATTAAAGGATGACATATATCTAGTCTTGAACTTAATCGATATCGTGAGGCAAAGAGGTTCATACAAATATACACTAGAGGTTCAGCCGACATGATCTTTATGTATGCCCGATGGATCAATATGTTCTGCTAGGGGCCGCTGTTGACACGTGGACCAAAAATGAGTTTTCGGGTTGCAGCCAAGTGTATATGAACCTACAGGGTCGCACACTTAACGGGCGGGAATAAAGAGATTAGATGGAGATACAATATTTGCTCAATTCGGGTAGGGATCCGAGTAGGACTCCTATGGGCCTTCAGTTATGGATCCTATATATATCCTTCAGGTGATGAGGCTGGTTGATATAGAGAAACCCTAGCCGTCACTCCCCTCCCGAGCAAAACCCTAGACGCACACAGACTCTAGCATGACCGTGCGACGTGTTTCTTCCATGAACGTGTGGATACTGGTAGAGGCACCGCTGGTCTGCGGTGCTGATCGGCATGAGAGCACGGCGGGGCACACGCACGAGGAGGAGAAGATCAAATTGCTGCGATCTACTACTTCCTCTACATCGACGCGCGCTACGTCGCTAACGTTCCTTCGGCTTCTTAGCACCTACTTTCGCTGCACAGCGCGTCGAGTAGTAACGATTTATGATCTCATACTTACATGGTTCCTGGTTTACGCAACAGAAAAATTTTGATTTATGCTATCGTAGCCTATGCGTATCCCAACAAAATCTATATACTTAGTGATCAAGTAGTTGATTTTTTTTGAGCAGTAATCGAGTAGTTGATTTGTAAATAATGTTACTGTGTATAACCCCAATGGACCAAATTAATGATTATTACTGGAACTGAATATTTGATTTAATTCACCCATATTGTTGAATGTTTTAGATACATCATTGATAGGTTTCCTCCATATGTGTTTATAAATTACATGAATGATATATCCAATATATAGATGAGAGCAGCGAAGAGAGAAATTTGGATCAGCAAAATATATGCGAATTAACAGATCAATCAAACATGTTGGGAATTAGGGTGAATGAGAAACAATTGATCACAATTGGAAGAGCTACAGTACTAAAACTAGACAGGACATTAATATACCAAAACTACCCAGATTAACTTTTTCTATTTCTAATTTACCCTTTAAGGAATCAATGGTGGAGATTTAATAGCGTAGGAGGTATCTCAAGTACCTCCCAAGCATTGTAGAACGTCTTTAATACATGATATGTTACTTCACAAATGTTTAAGTCAAATATAAATTCTACATGTAGTCAAATTAAACTCTGATTAGTACGCGTATATTCACAGTAATATTTTATTTTATTACAACTTGTAGAGCATTTCAACTTATATTTTTTAAGTGATATATCACATATTAATTTATCTTGTCTATTTTTTAAAAAAATTAACAACTATTTAAATGACATGCAAAAGATGAGAGGACATCCTTTCGAGATAGTTTATAATACTTTCCCCATTGTTGAACAATGTTTTGGTTCTCATTTTAGTACGGTCATTTTTCATGTTTTGGTTCTCATTTTAGTACGATCATTTTTCATGCCTTTTCAGGTGTGAAATGTGGTTAAATTTAAAATATATAATATGACTGCAAAACCTTATGGGTCAACTGCACTTTGACCATCCGATTTTTTACATCAGATCGAACACCCGACGCCGAGTTGTTTCCATTTTCTCATAGTCATGGCACTCGCAGAATTGATTGATTGTTGCTATAATTTCAGCAAATTTCAGTACTTGGGTAGACGATCTAAATTTGACCAGTGAAGCGTTAGGCGTTTTTTTTTGAAAGAAACAACCGTCAGTCAGCTCACGCCCTAATTTCGCCCTACTTAATGAGACTATATGGGTTCAATTTTGGCCTAAAAGCTTACATTGCCCCTCACCCTCCCTCCCCCAAATTTGCAGAGAATATGGCAAAAAGTTCACAAGAGGTCCATCATGTCGTCATCGAGTTTCAAAATCGTTCCTAAACCGAAGTACCAGATATAACACATCCTTAATCTTATAAAGTTGGGTCACATTGGATCTAAGGCAACATTGAGGACAGTATTGGGTGATGTGGCACTAAAAGCAAAAATTAAAAAAATAAAAAAACCATGTGAGACCCATATATCAGTGAAACGATATATTCTTCCTTGTATCTCTCCCCATCCTTCGGTTTCTCTCCCTACCATCCCCTCCTCACCAGCTGGTCACCGCCACTGCGGTCTTCAGGAAACTGCTGCAACCGAAGACCATCGACGATGCAGCAGATGTCGATCAGTCGTGGGCCCAGTTTCCCTCTGCTCCTCTTTCGGCACCGGCGCTGTCAGGTGAGGACGGCGGCCTGCAGGTAGCGCAGTAGTTGGAGCTCGACACGGGGGCTACGCATCGGCTGAGGTCGAGTGCATGCGGGCGGCAAGGTCGCCGTCGTTGTCACTAGCACAATCGTGTTGTTGAGCTCCGCCGCTCCCTTCATCTAGAGGAAACCATTGCTGCGGTCCCTGTCTCGTCGATCGGAGTTGAGGACAGCAGGCCGGCTGGGATAGAAGGGTGATTGGATGCAGCACAAGCGGCCATGTGGAGCGCACGGGGAGGAAGCTTGAGCCGTGACCCGACAGGCAATCGAGGAGGGAGGAGATGGCGGCTAGTGTGCGGCGTGCCCGACGGCGGCAACGGAGGAGGCCGGCGTGCAGCTTGCTGGGAGGGAGAGGAAGAGGAAAGCCGATGTGGCGGCGGCAGGGAAGTAGAGACTGTGGGCCTGTTGGGTCGTGGCCCGGGCTTCCTCCCTGTCACTTCGTCGGCTGCTGCGCCGCCACCCCCTTGAAATTGCTCGGCGGCTCGGAGAGCCTCCCATGCCGCTCCCACCCTATCCTCTCCGACCTCCAGGCTACCATCACTGTCGTCCGCTCCTGGCTCTCCAACTTGGCCGTGTCGCCCGTAGGCCTCGCCCAACTCCACATGCTCCATGCCGCACTCGCCAACTTGCTCCTCCTCCCGGAGACGCGTGCCGCCTTGATCATCGGCTCATCTATCGCCTCCTTCGTCCTTGATGGCTTTCTCATCCTCATCGACATGCACGGCACCTTCCAGGAGGCCCTCCTCAACCTCAGGTAGCACGCCGCCAAGGTCAAGGCTGCACTGCTGTTAATAGCAAAATTTGCTAAAGATACACGGAGTTGAAGACAAGTTCGAAGCAGATTTGGAGGGGATAAGATTGTTTCCAAAAACAGACAACACATTGGCTGAAAGCTGTATCGGCTAATACAGAATCGGATTCGGTCAAGCAGATACAGATGTCTGAGTTCATGTTGGGCTCGGATTGAGGATTCAAAGATATTGCCATACAAGGATGGAGTCCGAGATAGGCAACCGTATCTATAATTAGGAATATAAGTTAGCTATTTTCGTTAAGGAATTTATGGTAAGAGTCCGCCTAGGGACTTGTTTGTTTATTTGTGTTTAGGCAAGTAAGAGTCGTGTCCGATATGGACAAGGTTTGTATGTTCGGGTATAAATAGATGCCCAGGGTTTTGTAATAAAGATAACAATAGTTTAATCAACAATATTTTCGACGCATCGCCACCCTTTTATTTTTACTTTTCGACGAGTTCTTGTTTCGAGTCGGGTGCATCGGCTTTGGTCTTCCGGTGAGAGGTATGGCTTGTCAGAGCGACTTGTATCGGCGGATTAGCATGTCGTTTTAGATGTTCTAATCTATCTTTTGCAGCTGATGGTTATCATATATCTTAGTTAATCTAACTTGATGATTCAATTTACTTGCATCGGCTAAGCCTTTTCCAGGGTTTTGTCATATCGGCTAAATTGCTTTATCGATTTGGATTAATTAAGGTATCCACCATCTTGAAAATCAGTCAAGGGCTTGATTGTTTAAATTTCATGCTTCTTTTCAAACTTAGTGCTGGATCAATTGGGTTTGACCTACTAAGTCGTGTTTAGAATCATGAAAACTAACCTGTTTCTTGATTGCCAATAAGGGTAGAATCGGGGTTTCAGCCGATCTTACCTGATATAGCTGTTTTGTCTCTTTAATATTGCTTTTCATATTATATCTGCCTCTTATATATGTATATCATTCTTTTTAAATATATCAAGCATGTATTCAATCTTGGCCAGATCATCATACTTGAGGATTTGTACTTATTTGGTATATTTACTTAAATTGATATGCTTATATAAGGTTGTATCGGAGCAATAGCTGGTACTGTATCTTTTTTAGCCTAAATATTGTTTCATCGGCTATGATATAAACATATGTAATCTTTAATTCATTTGATCCAAATTATGAGCAATCTATACTGCCTCGATTGGGTTCGATCTATACCATTTGCTTGTATCTTAGAGAAAGATTGAATTAGGGATTGCATTTACAGCCGATGGAACATGTTTTAGGCTTGCTTATCTTTATTTATTCTATACCTTCCAGCCGATTCGACCAAATTGCATCGGCTAGGTCTCTACGATACGTCATCGGCCCACCAGCCGATCGACTATTGTATTCTAATATAAGTTTATTGTTTATTTTTGTTGGTTGCAGGATCAAACCAACTGGCATGCCCTGAACCCGAAAACAAAATTTGGACCTGCACTGGAGATAAGCAGAACTTTCAAGCCGCCGTGTTTTCTCATCAACAGTTGCGTAGGCATGATGTCGCCAAGCTCTCCTTCGTGTGCCCGCGCAGGTCGCCTTCATTGTCGTCCCCATCGTCGTCATCGTCGTCGTCGGAGCGATCGTCAGAGCACGACGAGGATATGCAGAGAAGCCAGGTGATGTCCTTGAGCGTGGCGTTGCAGCGCTAGGGTGCATGGAAGAAGATGGAAAGGAGGGAGAGAGAAGAGAGAAGGAGACGATGACATGTTGGGCCGTATTTGTTTTTGCCACATAAACGTCTAGTTAGCGTGAGTGAACCGGGTCAATTTGCCATGTCAGTGAAATCAACCATGCATACTACCGAAGGACCTTATTTAAACGGTTTTCCAAAAATGGTTATCGACGTGGTTTTATGAAACTTTAGGACCATAATACTTTGGGTTATGTGCCATATGCCAAAATTCTTGTGGTTTTGTGTCACTTAGACTGTAATATGTGGGGTTTTATGGAATTAACTTTTATTTATATAGATCCATACACCTCGTGTGAACCCTGAAAGCGATGTTCTGGCGGGCCTCCTTCCATGAGTTTGGTTGGAGAGTTAGTCATGTGTGAGGAGGGAGCTCGGGCTCCTCTAAAGCGCTAGAAGTTGATGAACAATCAAGAGATATACAGGTTTGGTTCACCTAGAATATAATACCTTACTTCTGTTATGGTGGAGCTCGTCACGAATAGACGCATAACAGCTTGCCATGAACCCCTTCTTAATCAAGGCAGACACTCAGGGAATAGGAATTTTCACACCTCGTTGGACATGGGGCCTGCCTGTCAGTGCCTAGTGAAATGCAGTAAAAAGCGTTGGTCCCAGTAGGGACAAGATAGTAAACCATGCTCCCCCGATTTCCCACACCTGTTTTAGGGCCAACATGGCTGAAGTGACGAGCGGCATCTACCAGCTGCAGTAGGGAGGACCCAGACTTTAGGCAGGCCCTGAGCCGGCCCATAGCAATTTTGGGCCAGATATCTTTTACATGATGAAATCAGATAAACTTGTATGGGCCTTTACTTCCAGGCCCCGTGTCAGGGGTCTGAGTCCACCCCAGTAGCTGTCACCCTGTCTTTCATGCTCTTTGTTCCGTGGTAGAAAATCGCTCCATCATGAATAAATAGATAGGTGTCAGGGACCCTATCGAGACTAGCCTGAACACGTCGTTCAGCCTCCGTCTGAAAAATGCCCTCCGTCTACCAGAGGACTTCGTCCTTCACAATCTGGGACGGGCCACGTGTCGCCCCAAAATTGTTCCTCGCCACGGCTAATGAGTCGGATGAAATTAGGAGACGGGGCAGTAATCTGGTGCACGCCGTCTGCTATTGGGGCCCCGATTCCAGGGTCATCGACACCGCGCGTCCCCTTTCACCGAGGTAGTGGCCTCGATCCACACTTTCAGTATCATCTGGGTCATCGATCCACCTAGCTGGACATCACCGGCTTCGTGAATGTTAGACCTTGCATGGTTGCAAACGAGTTTTGATCTCATCTGTTGGGTGGTAATGAGAAGAGATTGGTGGATATCATTTTGTTGATTTTGCACGATATTCCTTATCAATATCCATAGTTTTTTTCTCTTTGATTTTGAGTCGAAACTGTTCGATTAGTATGCAATGAACAACTCATTTTTACGAAGGATTTTTTTGGTGATTTTCCCTGAATTTTCTAATAATATTTTATTTGATCACTACTGAAGAAACGATTTTTAACGCCGGTTGAAAACCCCGTTTAGTCAGTTATAGCAAATCGGGACTAAAGATAAAAAAATATATGCGAAATGAGATTCAAACTCAAGATCTCTCACCTTAGCCCTCACACGCATTATCATCTCACCTATCACACACATCTGACTTAAATAGATATTTTTTTTAACTAACCTTAAAAACATTTTTAGTCCCGGTTAATGTTATCAACCGGAATTAAAAATGTTTTGGGGGACTTGGACTTTTAGAACCGGTACTAAAGCATTTTTAGCACCGGTTTGTTAAACATCCAAGATATATTTGCTGTTTTTGTCGATCGAGAAAAATCGGTTGTCCACTAGTGGATGGTCTGGTCTCTAAACTGTTTGTTCAAAGTTCAGGCCTCAATTGGCCATGCTAATTCGATCATTGAATTAGTAATATATCCCAGTTCATCGAATCAAACTTTGAACTAGCTTGTTGACGTTCTTCTCCTCCTCCAAACAGCATGCATATATATGTACGGGGTTTTAATTTCCATGGTGTCTTTGGTGTTCGACAAATGATTTTTTTTGGGGTTGACGTGCTTTAGTGAGATGCAGTAATGGGCTGCCCAGGTAAATATAATACTACAAAAAGAACAACAATTCTTTAGTTAAGACAAAAAGAAAAACAGGTGAACACTAACAATATGCGGAGAAAAAACAGCAAAATTACGTAAACCACCCAATTATAGTTGTTGTTTTGAGATTACATCCCATAACCCAATTTTGTTGGAAAAACCACTCACCCAGTATTTTTAGGCCAAAATTGCCTCCAACGCATGTAAGATTGTGAGTAACTGATTTGATCAATTTCTTTTGATGGTCCCTAGTGTATTTGGCTCTAGGGAACTGATGGAGTTCTAGTAGTGTCTAGCATGGCTATGAGGTGAGTCTGACTTGAGCTTGTTACTACGCTATTTCTTGACTCAGGTTGAATAAAGGGTTTGTTTGTTATGAGCTGAAAGCAACACCATTCTTTAACTAAAAGAAAGCTCGAGTCGTACTCGCCACTTAGCTACACTGGATGAGCCTGTCTTGGCCGATATGGCTCGCTGCGGATATACGTTGGAAGAAGAACGAAAGGGGAGGGGGCAATTTTAACTTGGCAGTATTGGGTTGGTAGATTTTTACAACAAAATAGGTTATGGGATGGAGTCTCAAAATAATGTTTATGCAATTTTGCCAAAAAAGTAAGAAAGAACATTGGAAAAATGTATAAACATCCACTACTACGAAAATGATTTTTTGTGCGGTCAAAAAGGATTTTTCCGTGCAGAGGTCTTGCCCGTCTGCACCCAGGTGTCCGGGAAAATAAATATTTTTGTGTGCGGGCGGCCCAACCACATGCGAAAATCTGATTTTGGCATGCGGGTGCTTATGCCGCCCGCACGCAAAAACAAAAAACTGAAAAAAAAAATCTAAAAATCCAAAACCCTAACCCTATAAGCTGTCGCCGCTGCCCTCCTCGTCGTCGCCGTCGCCATCACCGAAGCTGGATCCGCCGCCGCCATGCCTTCCCACCGCCGGATCCGCTGCCGCTGCACCTCCAGCGGCAGCGGCTGCCGCGGCCATCGCCATCCCCACCATCCGATCCGCTGTCGCCATCGCCGCCGCACGTGGGGAGGGCGGCCGTCGTCGGATCTGTGCGGGCGACGACCGCCGTGCCTCACCACCGCCGCACGCATCCCCACCACCAGATCCGCCGCCGTCGTGCATGGGGAGGGCGGTGCTGCTCCCGGCTACCTCCTCCTCGGTGGCGGCGGCAGCGGCGCCACTCCCAGCCGCCTCCTCCTCCTCGTTGGCGGCGACGGCGGCGCGGGTCCGGCCGTCACGCGCGCGGTCGCCGGTCGCCAGCCGCCGAGTCTGAAAATCAATCAAAGGATCAATTGTTTAGATCTTATACTTCTTTTCATACTTAGTGCTGCATTAATTGGGTTTGACCTACTAAGTCTTGCTTGAAATCTTAAGAACTAACTTGCTCTTTGGTTGCTAATAAGGGTATCATCGGGGTTTCAGCCGATGAGTTATCTGGATGTTGCATTGGCTTATAAGGATTGTATACAAGTTGGTATAATACACTTTAACAAGTTCAGGACCTGAACATGTATCTTAAGAGTTCAGGGACATAGATGACACAGACGAACAAGTTTAGAGACCAGCAATGCAGTTTTAATTAATGATATTATAGTGTGAATTTTGAATTCCACCATCAAAATCTTGCGCCCGCCTTTGCATGTGAGCCTAACCATCACTCCAACCTGCACTTGTGAGATCTATTCCGTCGGGTCTCACGGCTATCGTCACCGACAGCCGCTGCAATATCCTCGCATGCATTTGAATTGTATGCCCCCAAATCCGAACGCCTAAATCCTTTTCCTCCTTGCGTACATTATTCTCTTTGGCTAGAAACACCTCATTATGGCTGGATTTGTTTGCGAATTACTCGCCAATTAATTCATCGCCTTTGTGGTAATCTAGGAATTTTTGTCTTGTAAAATATCTTTGTTCATCCCCATCCAGTTTCATTCTGAGTTGTGGTATTTCTGAAATCACTACTAGAAAAACAATGTTTCTAGGCGGCCTAAACACGTTTTCGCAGCCAGCCAAATCCTCTGCTTGTACCTAAAGGTCTGTGAAAATCATCAATTTTTGCTGGCGGATCAATGGCCCGCTTGCGAAAATCGTTTTGGCAGGCGGCCACCCTAGGAGCACCGCCTGCAAAAATTGCTTTTTCACAGGTGGAATCTTAAGTCACCTGCCTGCAAAAAATATTTTTGGCAGAAAAAAAGAGAAAACCAATTTTCACAACAGCAAGCATTTTAATATTCACATCCATATATCAGTTAATATTCAGGATTTTTCACACAACATGTACAAGAAAGTCAACAAACTAAGAACAACATAGGCAAACAAGATTTCGCCGCCACCGCCGCCACATCTCTCGCCGCCGAGTTGCTGCTATTGCTATCGTCATCGTTGCTCCTCCACCGCCGCCTCCGGGGGAAGCGCTCCCTGTGCTACTGCTGCCACTGTCGGCCTCCTCCCGTCGTGCCTGATTCAATGACACCGATGCCTCCTGTCACGCCAGTAGCTCTGCAGGGGGGGCAGCGAACCACGCACAGTGGTGGAGTAAGACAAGTGAGATGGAGAAAGGAATCGAGTTACTACTACTTACCGGTGGAGGAGTGGAGGTCAGGGAGGGCCAGATCTGGGAGAGGGAGGGGATGGGAGTGGAGGAGCAACCGTCCTTGAGGTCAAGGTCACCGACGGGAGGGGAGGTCGCCGTCCTTGAGGTCAAGGATGCCGAGGGGAGGGGAGGTCGCCATCCTTGAGGTCAAGGTCTGTTAACGCCAAAATTTGGTAAGACTCTTTAGTGGATTCGGTTAAGGAAAGATCACAATCAGCCAATGGAAAGCTTATCCAGAAGAGAACAAGTTCAAGAAGGAATCGTGAAGACCATGACATGGCAGTTTAATTTATCTATTAATTAGGTAGGTTTTATCTTTAAGAAGTTTTGTTTAGTGTCCGATCAGGACTTATGTTTTTCCTTTTATCTTTAGAAAAGTTTGTGTCGTGTCCGATTAGGACTCATATCGGCTTTGTGGGTAGTGGGTATAAATATGTACACCCGGGGTCTTTGTAAATTATCTTCACAGATCAATATATCTACTTTCGGTGCATCACCACCCTTTTGCTTTCGTTTTTCTCGGTGAGCTTTTTGTTTCAAGTTGGGCTGCATCAGCTTCGATCTCCGACGAGGGGTAAGGCTTGTTATGGCCGTTTGTATCGATGGGGCTAAGGCCTGGACACTCTAATCTTGTCGATGTAAACACCTATCTATCATATATCCTATCCAATCTAAGTCGATGATGTAGTTTACCTGTATCGGCCAGGCCTTTTCTAGGGTTTTGTTTGGTATTGGCTAAACTGTACCTGTTGGTTTAGATTGATTAGGGTATCCATCACCCTGAAAATCAATCAAAGGCTCAATTGTTTAGATCTTATACTTCTTTTCATACTTAGTGCTACATTAATTGGGTTTGACCTACTAAGTCACGCTTGAAATCTTAAGAACTAACTTGCTCTTTGGTTGCCAATAAGGGTTTCATCGGGGTTTCAGCCGATGAGTTATCTGGATGTTACATCGGCTTATAAGGATTGTATACAAGTTGGTTTTAGCTGATTGCAACAAATGTTTTATTGTTTACTTAATCATTTGGATTTAATGATATCGGATCTCAAGCCGATGTATGCTTTAGCTATCGGATCATTATTTATTCTATCATACCATTATCAGCAGACTGCCTTTATATCATTATTTATTCAAGTGCCAGAATCGACATCGGACATATAGCCGATTGCTTCAGTCTTTATCGGCTAGTATCGCTACATCTGCTATGATCACTATATCAGCTTATTAGCCGATCGGCTGTTTGATCTTCAATTTATATATCTTGTCAGTTGCAGGATCAAACTGACTGGCATCCCCGCATCTCATCAAAGTTTAGGACTTGCACTAGAGCTAAGCAAATCTTCCAAACTTCTGTGTTTTTCGCATCAACAAGGTCACAGAGGGAAGGGAGGTCACTGTCTGTGGCGCCCCTGACTATGCTGGTCTAGAAAATCAACCGGCATAGACTGGAGGTCACAATCTTATCTGTGAATACAGTACCAGTCCCAGGATACTCGAGCTGGTACTCACAGGATAATAGTGGAATCCAGAAATACAAAGCTTTTATTACAACATTGTTGGAGGTCTCAAATTACTACCGTCGTGGACAAA
The DNA here is from genome assembly GCA_008326285.1 of Oryza officinalis. Lineage (NCBI taxonomy): Eukaryota > Viridiplantae > Streptophyta > Magnoliopsida > Poales > Poaceae > Oryza > Oryza officinalis. Next base: position 19,327,720 of record BDMV01000009.1, read on the forward strand.
CCCCAGACTGGTAGAAAGACTGAAAGAACAACGCAAGCGGAAACATAACAACAGTGGAGGGTGACATGAAGCAAGAGGACAACCATAACTCCACAGGCTATGCTTGGGAACTAGGCTTGAAACCCAGAGAAGTCGTACTCGACCTGCTCTTGAAAGTAGGCCTCGGCGGAAGGGTCAGGGTATCCTTCTTCTAACTCTATAAATAATAATAGCAAGGGTGAGTACTCGTTGTACTCAGCAAGCCCGGGAAAAATATGACATGCAAGGCCAATAACAAGGGGTGGGACGGTTTTATTTGGAAAACCAGGTTTTATAAATCATTTAGTTGTAAACCTCTAGTGTAATGGTTTTTAGTTTCGAAGTAAGGCTCACGCCTTACTCCATTCCACAGGTTGCTTTGCAACAACCTGTCACTGTAGTAATTCAACACAAACACCGTGCCATCTCAGCACTGCTCGGCCATCTCAGCCACACTACTTCGGCCATCTCAGCCCTATCCACACCTTGGTGCCAATCGACACCCCGAGTCACACAGACTCGTTCCCAACCACGAAGGCTGGCCGTCCGCCACAAAGGCAAACTCTGGTGACGGTACCCATTCCAAGAATTTATTTATAAAGCAAACACTACGCTATGAGAAACACTTCACATCCGCCCATGACCGTGGGCACGGCTGTTTAAACAGTTTGACTAAACTCTGCAGAGGTTGCACGCTTTACCCACACGTCGCGGACTTCTCGCATTACCGAACACATGTGGATCAGACATGGCCGACAAAGGAGAGCTCGCTACAAGGCTTTTCCATAACCAAACCATAAATATCCCGTGCCCCACAGTTGGGTGGAATCTCTCCACCAAGCATCAGGCCAAATTTCAAGCNGGTGACGATTGGCAGGGAGCCTCTCGTACCGGCGTGTGTGAGTTGTGGCTGTTGGAGCAGCCGGGGTCGGTGAACGATTGGCAGGGAGCCTCTCGTGCCGACAAGAATCAATTGATACAATTTCACTGCTCCGGCCGGATGAGACGCACTTTCTCGTCCGTGCCGTCGAGAAGCACTCACTTAGATGTTTCTGAAAGTCCTGAACTAAAATCAATTGTGAAAAATAACTGGCTTTCCCTTGAAGCTTGCATTAACCACTTAATTTCCCCTGACTTGCTGAGTATTCCCGTACTCACCCTTGCTCTATATAATTAAACCCCCCCCCCCAGTTCTCGAAGATGAAGAGGTGGACCCTGCTGATGAAGAGTTCTTCCAGGAGCAAGCAGACTTCGAGAGCAGTAGTAGGGTTTCGGCCTTCCCCAAGGCTTTGCTTGTGGCTTAGGGCCAGTCGCCGCTTTCCGCTTCCGCCTTTTTGTAATGCTGTTGTGAACTCGGGTTCTGTCCGCAGTTCCAACCTTGGTTGTAATCCTACTCTTAATAAAGAGACCGCTGTTGTTGTGATATTCAGTCTTCCTGTTGTACCAGCGCTATTTCCTGGGACTGGTACAGGCATACAGGTCAATCTGGACCGCTCTATCCTGGTCTTCGCCCGGGGCCAGTTTGGGGCGTGACACTCACCCAACACATGAGACTTGTCACGGCCCGGTTTTTCAGTTACCCTCGCATGGCGGCACTCGCTCCAAGGACTATGAATCCCCATTGCACCCCCGGCGCCACATTCCTACCTCGAGCCGGTTGTGAGGGGAGTCCTGGCGCTCCCGAGATTGAAGGTTACATCATACATATATAAAGCTTGACGTCATTAAACCACACACTTCCACATTTCCATCCCGATATCCAGAACCTACCATGTCTGGGGTGCCACCCCACGAGAATAACCTAGTCCACCGGGTCTAACCCCACTCAAGAAGTGTGGTCGTACTCGGTTCGTTTCCTGCTTAGCTTCTTGACTCGGTCCTTAACTGACCAGGGTCAGCGGCTTACCGTTCCCAGAACCACCCATACTCTATCCGTGCCGCCCCAGTCGAAATCACTTTTGTTTAATTAAGTTTTTGGGTCTTCACAAAGGTTTTCATGCCATGGGCGGCGCTTATGTCTCCACCCGATCTCTATCGATCACTCCCATCGAGTGATCAGTGTAACCACATCCACATATCCCACATATGGAGTGTATAACGTCTATGTAAGCAGGGCTATGCAGTGAGTAAATAATCACGCGTAAAGTAATATACTCAGGTAACAAAGGTGTGTAAATACATAAGGATAAACAATATCAAAGGTAAGGCTTTAAGCAAATGTAGGTACGCGTTTTATAATTAGCATGCAATTTTGTTTGCAATCAACACATTTATAAAAATAGGATCAACATGTTCGAGGAAGGGGGCGTAGTGACTTGCCTTGCTCAATTGGGG
>BDMV01000009.1:19330171-19355602 GCA_008326285.1 Oryza officinalis
AAATAATCAAAGCTATTTCTTTAGTGGAACAATATTTGTTTTAATAAACTATCCCTTAATGGGTTTTATCCAAAATGGTGATACATTTAGATATATAGCTTTATTTATAAAGTAAATATGCTCGAGGGTTTTTGTTTTTCGAAAATAATTGGCATATGCAAATCATAGCTCCTTGAATAAATAATATTTGAAATCAAATATCGACGTATCCTCAGACGTTCGTCTATTAGTCCACGTGTAAACGAAAAACGACAGATCGAATTGAGTTAGTTCAGGCATGCATGTATTTTGAAAAAGATTTTTGGTTATTCTGAATTTTTTAATTCCGTATTCCAAAGTCGAAATATTCAGGATGTTACACACATGGCCAGGGCAGCGGGGGGGAAAGGGCAGGCCACGGCTTGGGCTGGGCAACGTCGGCCGCGGTTCGGCCGAACGACGGTTGGGGAGGCGTCCCGGGCGGCTTGGCCGACCGATGGCCGAACGGCTCGAGGCGGCACAGACGCGGCTCGGCCGAGGCTCGGTCGGCAGGAGCGGTTGCAAGCGGTACGACGGAGTCGGCCGAGTGGAGGCTGGGACGGTTTGCGGGTGTCGGCATTTGGCTTGGAGGCTGAGGAGGACGAAGATGGGGCAGTGGCTTTTATAGCCGTCGCGGCCGGCGGACGGCGACCAGGACGGCTCGGGTGGCTGTATGCATACATGCCTGCGCATACCTGCAGTTAGCTAGCTGCTTGCACGCATGCATGCACACGTTCGGCCCGCTAGCTATATGGCGTATGCACGGCCGGCTGTGATGCGGCGATCGCTGCGAAGGGCGGTCCCGCAAGGAATGGTTACGGTGTTACGTCTCACGACGCCACCGTGCCGCGGTAACGACGGTAGACGAGAAATGCGGTAAGGAAACGAAAGCAAGAGGAAGAGCAGGAGGGGAGCTCACCTTGCGGCAGCCGGGTAGCGACGTACCGGCCGACGGTCCTCGCACGAACTACGGTCATCGAGGTACTGCCTGGGGCCGGTCGACCTGCGGATCGTCCTCGCCCACCACGTGTTCGCTCGGCAACAAACGAACACACAGCGTTAAGGAATAATTGTTAGCGGATTAGTGCAAGTTAGGTGTCAGGGGTCAGCGAGTTAGAAGTCAGCGGGTTAGTGAGTTAGAAGTCAGCGGGTTAGTGAGTTAGAAGTCAGCGGGTTAGATGTTAGGGATTAGCCGTTCGATAAGTCAGTCGTTCTTGGGTTCAAATGACGGCGCGGCGGCCTATCCGTCCTCTTGCTCAACTGAGGCCCAGCCGAAGTCGGCCGCGGCGGAGCAAGCGGAGAGATGGCGGCGTGTGCGCGGAAGGGTGTGACTGAAGAGAAACAAAGCCAGGAGGAGGAGAAGAGAGGATGGAAAGGGACGGGTTGCATATTGGCTATGGTTGCCCTTATATAGGCTTCACCGCACGAGCTCGTCTTAAATGGCCATGAAGACAGGGACGGGGTAGTTGCAGCGGCCGCGCGGGTTGGCGCGTATGCTGCATAGGCTGTTGCATGCATGCTAGCTTGGGCTCGACTAGCTGCTTGCATGCAGGCATACGCATAGCTAGCTAGTTGCATGGTGCTTGCTCGTGGTTGGCTTGCCTGCATGCACGCGCATGCACAACTAGCTTACTGCATGGCTCGCGGCGGTGCGAGGTGGGGCCGGATGCGTATGGAATGGACGGCAAGCTCGCCGGTGAGACAGGAGCGGAAGGCGACAGCCGGTGATGTCGTAGCGGCCTCGTCGTAGCGGCGCGGCGTGCGGCGACGTCGTCGCCGAAAATAGTATGGGGGAAAATTAGACTTTTATCTTTTCCAACCTAATAGGAATGAAAGGGCTTGGGGAGGTAACATGGACTTTTTCCAGAAAAAGCCCAGCAACAAGAAGGCCATAGTAGAGGGAGCTTACTTGGACTTTTTGGAGTAAAACTAATTTTGGTTAGAGTGAAAATCCTGGGACAAAAACCAGAAGATCAGAGGAGTAGAAAAATTGGTAAATTTCAATAAAAGTTTGGCACTGGCATAAAACAAAGAAACTGTCGGCATGATGCAAAAATTTAAACATGAAATAGAAATGATTTTTGATCGGTGTATTTTTATTTAGGAATTTCCCCAGGGTGTTACACCGAGGCATCGCTCCGCCGATGCTTTGTCGCTGTCGCCGTCCGCTCTTGCATGACTTCTCCCCGATCCGAGCTGATCAATGGCTTTCTCTTCTCCTATTCTACCCGCCGGTGCCCTTCACTCCCTCCGGTTCGCCGCCTTTTGTTGGAGTGCGCCACTCGCCGCCGACCGTCCATGCCACGCTCGGCCTTCCTTCCTCTGTCGTCAAGTCGACTTGACCGAGTCAAGCGGGCGCACTGTCAGCCGCCTCCCTCTCATCGCCCGCGGGCTTGGGCCACCGCCCTGTGAAGCTGAAGACTTTGAGCAAGGCAAGTCATCCTTGACAATATTGCTCATATAATTGAAAAGTCATTATTTTTTTGCTTGCAAACCTGCATTACTAGAAGTACACATAACTTGATTGTCCTCGGTTTGCGTACCAAACCGACGGACCCACCCAGTAGTCGCACTACTTTCTGTAGGCCGTTAACCCTATTTCCTTGTCGCTCCACTCTTGTGGTGTTTGATATCCGTGCTCTTTGATCATGGATACTATTTACTCCACATACATCGTTGTTTGTCGAAAACTTGAGAAATGAGTTTGAGAAGCCTTGAAAACCTGACACGTGGTGTCGGCATGTTTGAAAATAAAAGGAATTGTGAAAACTTCCTAGGTCGGATCATTGATTCTCGGCTCACATAACTATTTCACTTGATTAAGCGACTCCCCTAACCATTTTCATTTTCTTGGACTCCAAGAGTCCCGCTACCTTGTAGCAAAGCAACCTGCTTCCACCTGAGAAGCCTAGTCTATGATGTCCTCAGGCATTCCGAATCACGCAGATCCGTTTCTGACCACTCAGGCCATCCATCTGCCACATAGGCTGATTCTGGTAACGATTCCCAAACCACGACAACTTTTCACAAAGCACAGGCAAACAAAACTATGCAATGGGAAACAACTCACATCCAGCCATGACCGTGGGCACGGCTGTTCGAACTATTAGTTAACCTCTGCAGAGGGGTACACTTTACCCACACCACACGAACTTACTCCAGACACTGGCCGGTGTCGGAGGTTCATGACAAAGCCTTTCTAAAGCAAACCTAAGGTTACCTCATGCCACATAGAAGGATCAGATCCTCTCATAAACGAATCATTTTCATTTCACAAATCAAACTCTAACACCTTGACCGGTAATCTGGCAAGCTTCTCTTCCAGACACCACTGCATCCCGGTGTTCCCCAACTATTGGCATGTGAGGTTCTCTGAATCGACTAGTTACTTAGCCAAGGTGTCTCATTCCACTATGTGGTTGTACTTGTTATGCTTGATGAATTTCCCACGGGGATCAGTCCTTATGTGCGAATACAGGACAACGCAACACAAGCACAATCCCCACATCACGAGTTTTCAAAAGTACTTTTATTTTCAAACACGCCAGCACCACGTGTCTGGTGTCACACCCTAAAAATCGCTAAATTATAAATTTTTTTGAAAAAGGAATTTTTAAAAATTCTTTAATAATTAAAGTAAGTGTTTAAATAAAATCTATGAAACATTGAACATCAAATTGAGCTAGATAAAATTTTCTTAAACACTTTGAATGTCCAAGTATTTTTTGGATTTTTTCCGGAATTATTTGAGCAATGGAAGTATTTTTAATAAATGAAAGATCATTTAAGCAATTATTTAAATTGAAAAGTTATTAAAATCCTCCTCCTTGGCTTCGGGCCGAATCCGACCCATCTCTTTCCCCTCTCTGTCTCTCCGCACCAGCCCGGCCTGCCTCTTCCCCTCTTCCGGACAAAAGTCCATATTTCCTCCCTTCTCAAACCGACCTAGCCATCCCAGCTTATTTCCACTCCTACCAAAAAGTCTAGTTTGCCTCCCTATCTTCCTAGGCCCAGCCGAGCAACAGCCGTAGCAAACTCCAGCGGCCTCTCTTTCTCCCTCCTTTCGCTGACGCATGGGGCCCACCCGCACAGTGCCATCCCTAACCTCTAGCCACCTCCATCCCAAGCGTGTACGCTGTAGCTGGTGTCGCCTCCTCCATCACATCCGGCCTCCCCGTTGCTCCTCTTCTCAAATTGATTGCGGAAACGGAATCCTCTCGATCTCATCTTCCTATCCCCCAAGAAAGCCCCATCAATCTCGTGCTAAATCCCACAAATTTCGGCCCCGTTCTTATCCCGATGAACTCGGGATGAACCCTGACTCCTCTGCCGCCGAATCCCCTCAAATCCGCATCGATCTCCTCCTCCTTTGGCTATAAATAGTTTGCCCCGGACCTTCTAGCCAGAGTAAAACTATTCGAATAGTCGTGCTTGCGGTTATGGGCAATCGACCAGCTTCACCGTGATTAGTCTCACACCATTAATTAACTTGACTTAATGAACTAGTGTAGTTCAGGTGGTTTGGTTGGGCCTGTTCAACGTGGTATAGCGTTGTTCAGTGGACATTTAATATTGCCTAAATTAATCAATTGTTTTACCGTTTTCAACTATATATGTTTACAACCGCCTTTATGCAAAGAGCCACAAACCTTCCTTTGTCTCCCCTTGCACGTCTGCATCTTTGGTGTGGTTTGCTGAGTATAGTTGTTGTACTCAGCCTTGCTATTTTTCTCCTTTTCAGAAGTGTGCTTCTGAGCTGAAGACGAAGTTAGAGGACCAAGGCTTATACCCCCGTTGACATCGGGTTTTCAAGACTTCTCAAACCTATTTCTCAAGTTTTTGATAATCAACAGTGTATGTGGAGTAATTAGTACCCACGATTAGAGAGCACGGATACCGAAAACCACAAGGGTGGAGCGACAAGGAAACATGGTATATTAGCCTATAGGAAGTAGTGCGACTACTAGGTAGGTCCATCGGTTTAGAACACAAACCGAGACCAAACAAGTTATGTATACTCCTAAATAATGCAAATTTGCAAACAAAAGTAGTAATGACTTTTCAATTAGAGGAGCAATATGGTCAAGGGTGACTTACCTTACTCAAGGTTTTTACGAAGCTTCTTGAAATCCGTGCTCGAACTCTACGTAAAAAATTAAAACCTACACAAAGACCAAAAAGAAGAACCTATTTAGGATTAGTAATAGTGCCATTAGATCTATCTCAATTTTGTGGAATTACTGGAACTAGAACGGGGTCAATTGGAGCTACGGATCAAGAGATATGATTTTTGAAAGGTTGGTTGAATTTCTGGACAAAGGAAAAAGGATTTATGGAATTTCTGGAAATAAATATTCTTGGGAATATTCCCCTAGGGTCACTGGCAGGTGAGGTCCACGCGTCAGTGGGCTGGAGACACGGGCGCACTGTGGACTGAGCCCACGGGCCGTTGGTTCGGTGTGAGATGGAGTGAAAATGGACTTTGAATCATAGGCCAGTGGCATGGCGTGGCCCAGCTAGGCGATGCGTGTGGGCGCGGTGAGGGAGGCCGAAGGAAGGGGCATGTCCCGGCCCATTTCGCTGGGTTGAGCGAGGCTGAGGGAGCGCCAATGGACTTTTTCTCCATGGGCCGACGGCGTGGAGCGGTCCAGCAGACCGGTACGCGAGCGGGGCTAGGGAGTATCAACGCGGGCTGGGAGCGACGACATCGCAAGGGCCGAGCACATGAGGCAGAGCTGGCCATTGACCGATCGTGTTGGACCCACCTAGCTAAGCTGGCGTCGATGTGGCTGCCACATGGGACAGCGAGAGGAGGAAGAAGCATAGTGCTTTGATCCGACGGTCGGCGATGATGATGTTCTCCGGGGCGGTACACGGCGGCACGTCCAAGGGGGAGGGCATTGAGACAACGAGGGAGGAACGGGGAGTTGGACCAATGGCTCGGATTCGTCGAGAGGTGGCCGGAGTCGATGGATTGCAGTGGCGGCAACCGCCGGCGGCAAAAAGGGGGAAACCTCGCCAGAGCGACGAGGGTTCGATTCACCGAAGCTAGGGCATCAACAATGGTTCGCGAATCCATTCCACATGATACAAGGCGATGAGAGGCACTAAAACGCGGCGGCGACCGCTAACAAGGCTCGGCACCGAGCAATGGCGCACGGCCAGCTATGGACGAGCGGCGGCGGAGCTAAAGCGGGCGTCTACGCACAAGAATAGACGGAGGGGAGGCTATCTTGCACCCTAGGAGGGAGTAGAGCATGAGAGGGACGAAGGCGCTACGCGTCGGGATGGGGCACCGAGGCATCGATCGACGGAGCGAAAGCGAGCTGTTCCAGCCTCAGCAAGAAGCAAGGCTAGAGGAGGGGAAGAAGGGGTCACCGCGGCACCATGATCACGCAGGCACCCCCAGTGTGGCGCCCGCTGGGCGAGGACGACGAGACGGCGACGGACAGAGTGATGACGACGGGCGAGCACGGTTCGGTCGGAGCGGAACGAAGGAGAGGAGGATGGGGGATGGTAGGGCTTTATAGGCGAGTGAACCGGAGCTTGGAGGAGAAGGAAGCAAGGGAATGGATGCCAGGCTAGCACGGTCGCGCGACTAGTCAAGCGGCTCTGCGTCTGCTCCCGCACTGGGACAAGGGGAGAGCGAGGCAGCTTTACATCAGAGGGGGAAAAAGAAAAAAGGGGGTGGGAAAAGGGAGCTTTGTCTCCTCCGTTTGGGGCGCCTCGGCTGGCAAAGCGAGTAAGAACGGCACCCGTGCCTTGGCTGCTTGTGGTGTGGAGCGGCGAACCGTGGGTGACGGCGACGGTTGTCGGCAAGAGCAAGCGGGGTTTGGAAGCAAGCGACGGCAAATACGGTCACCGCGGCAGGTGGATGCCAGAGAGGGGATGACGTCAGCGCGTCCTTGCCGGTCGGCCACGGTGCGCACGGGCGTGAATCAGCGAGCGGCGCGGTGGAATTTGAACGGCGATGCGGCGAGAGAGAGAGAGACGAGGAAGGGAGAAGCGGCGCTGCGGCGCTCCCACGGGGCACGTGTGTCGCGGGTGCGGCGGCAATGAGAGGAGGGGCGTACCACAGGGCCAGACCGAGAGGAGGGGTGCACGGGCCGAAGGCGGGTTGGGCCAGAGACGGGCGTGGTTGAACTGGACCGAGGGAGTGGAGGCGGCCCAGGCGGGAAAAAGGAGGGAGAGAGAGAAAGGGCCGGCCGAGGATGCAGCCCAGCAAAAGGGAGGCAAATTAGACTTTTTGAGAGAAATCGATTTGGAGAGGATTTGGAGGTTGAAATTGTATTTGAATTTGGGATTTGAATTCAAATTGCATATTTGAACTCAATGTAAAATGGGAATTTGATATTTTTGGAATTTAGGACAAGTATTTGGCAAGGAGTTTAAAGGAGGGAAGGATTGAAAATCGGAATTTGATTTTGCGAGACTCAATTTTGGAATTGGGATTTTGGGATGTTGATTTTTGATATCGAGGAGAGGGAATCAAGGAGTGATTTGAATTGAGATCCACGGCATGACTTAGACTCACACTCAAGGAACGAGATTTTCATGAATAGGTTTTTATTAATTTAGCTTTTAACGCCACGCGAAAATCAGGACATTACACATATCTATGGGAAGGCTACCCCTGTTGGCGCAGAATTTCGACCCGTCCAGCAACCAAACGGGTTTCGCGTTACCACGGCGGCCTGGGAGATCTGCTTAGCTCCAGTGCAGGTCCAAATGGCTTGCCTAGTCGTAAGTAGAGCGTGCCAGTTAACCCTTTTCGCGAACTTCTTCGCCTCCTGGAATCGCTGCTCGTGGGCCGATACGCGTTGTGCCAGCTGAGCGAGGCTGTCAAATTCCTGAGAGGAGAACCTCTCGCGTATCGGCCCTAGCAATCCCTGAAATGCCAGGTCGGCTAACTGGGAATCGGTCAGACTGAGACTATAACATCTGTTGCGTATATCTCTGAACCTTTGTATGTACTCAGGGACCGATTCATCCATTCGCTGCCTGATGGCAGTCAGATCTGACAGCTTCATCTCTTGTACGCCATTGTAGAAGTATCTATGAAACTGTTTCTCCAGATCTATCCATCCTCTGATGGAATTGCAGGGCAAGGAAGAGAACCATGTGAAGGCAGACCCTGATAAGGACAGAGGGAAAAACCTCACCCTCAACGCCTCGACAGCCGATGCCTCCCCGCACTGCGCTAAGAATCGGCTGACGTGCTCATATGTCGAGACATTGTCCTGTCCCGAAAACTTGGAGAAATCCGGGATCTTGTATCGGCCCGGCAATGGAACCCTGTCAAATTCCTCGGGATACGGGTGCCGATACACTGTAGAGTTTTCTTTGGGCTTCAAGCCGAATTGATCTCGCATCACTTCGGCTATCATGTCAGCCCAGTATCCTGCGGGCCGATGCGGGAGGTCCTGCTGGTAGGATTGTTGGAGGCCCTCTGCTTGATAGTGCCTGGGGGAGTACGGTTGATAGTGGTGATCCAGGTTCTGCGCGCCGTACTGCCCTGCAGTGTACTGCTGATAGCCTTGCGGCACGTTGTATGCAGCTTGAAGTGGAGGACTATTGAACGCCGGGGCTTGCGGTTGTCCGGCCGATGGCTGGTGGACAGGAACTTGCTGCATCGGCTCAACCACCGGTTGCTTCCCCTTGGTCCATTGAGCGTACTGCTCCTCCGTGATGTGCTGAGGGCTTCCTCCCGCCTGCTTGGTGAGGACCAGCGGCAGGGTCGTTGTTGGTTGCGCCGATGGAGGTGGCATCGGCGCTGTCGGCTGAGCCGTGCTCAGGTCGTTCCTCAAGGTCCGATAGGCAGGGAACTTATTTTCTGGCAGGTAAATCGGGCCTTGAGGCTTGTACTGATGGATTGAACCATCCAGGATCGACTTGACCGTATTGGTCAACGTGTTCACCAGGATCCCCGACTGGTTGACTAGCGCAGAGTGAACTGCGGAGTCGATTCGGTCTTGCAACGTCGGCGATGCAGTGTCTTCAGTTTTGACGGCGTGATCGTGCGCCGCCGCCGACGTTCCAGCTCCATCTCCAGAACTCGGCATGACCACCTTGGACTTTTGAATCAAGGTGCCCTGCCGAGTCCTAGAATATGTTTGCAGGTACATATTCTGGAACTGCGCGACCAGACTATCCATCTCAGCTTTTTGTTCTGCGCTGAGCTGGTCGGCGGTCACAGGAATGACGTTCTCCTCGACGATCTCGGCCTGCTTCGACATCTCGAGGTGTCCTTGTTGCTGGTGAGAAGCTTGCGTTCTTGAGGTCCCACCGGGCGTGCCAAAAGCGTGTTGGCGCAGAATTTCGACCCGTCCAGCAACCAAACGGGTTCCGCGTTACCACGGCGGCCTGGGAGATCTGCTTAGCTCCAGTGCAGGTCCAAATGGCTTGCCTAGTCGTAAGTAGAGCGTGCCAGTTGATTTGATCTGCAATCAACAAGAAACAAGTAAACCAAGTCAGAAAACAATGGCCGATCGGTCGACAGACCGATGACACATTGTCATAGCCCAGCCGATAGGGCAAAGCTATATCGGCTCACTTAGAAAATGAGTATGACATGATTCTAATCTTATCGGCCTTCATTGATATGTAGATCTTAACTAATAATATCGGCCGATAAGAATGATAAGGTAACTACACCAGCTAGTACTCTAGTGCAACCTTATACGAGCCAATCGGCCAATATAAACGCATCAACCATAAAGAGATTTTAAGATTACTTCATGATCAACACATTTATACTTATCGATCCGCACATATAAGTGGCAAACATATGCAAGTAATATAAAGCAACCACATATGTTAGGTAAGACCGGCTAAAACCCCGGTACTATCCTTAATTACAATCGAAAACAGGCTTTGTGTTAGATCTCAAAACAGGACTAAGGTCGATAGCAACTCAAAGTGTGAATTGAGACTTAACGCAAAGAAAATCAAGTCGTCGATTGCTTTTGGGGATGACAGATGCATTGAATAATCTAGCCAAGCATGCAGGTTAAACCGTCGTCAGCAGTAAACCCTAAAGCGAGTAAACCGCTGGCAAGGCTTAATCGAGATACCCGTCAAAACTATCCAAGACGTGATAATTGACGATCACATCATCGAGGCTTAACGTGTCTAAAGCGACACGCTAGCCCCGACGATGCAGATCGTCGGGGACGAGTTCTTACCTCTGCTCCGAGGAAGCAAGAACTCGTCGAAGAAGACCTCTTGCGAGGGTTGGCGATGCGCCGAAAGTAGATTAAACTGGTTTTTGTGTGATTGATTCGAGAGATCTTACATGTACAAACTATCGGGATATTTATACCCGAGATTACAACAGAACCCTTGTAGGGCACGATCTTATCTACAACTAACAAACAAGTCTTTGCGGCACACTCTAGCCACAGATTAGATCTAAACTACCTAATTTACAAGATACAATTGCCTAAAACCGAGCTTTATCTCTATTCGGCAACTTCCTTGAAGCTTACTTCGAGCCCAGACCAAGCCCACGTTGACACTGTCAACTCACAACCTGCATCGGCCCATGACCAAACCAAATCCGTATCGGCCGATACGCTCTTTATAGCAATACCTCCCCAGTCCGATACGGTTACCGAGTCCGATACAAAGCTTGGTCCGACTCCAACTCAATCCTTCTTCTCTGCTTCGGTTTCCTCTTTCCTTTCCAAGTCGATTACCAAAATCCGTCGTCAACACATGCCCCCCAATAAGGAATTACATTTTAATCACATAAAATAAAAACAATGCCTACTTTGAGAGTACTGTGGGAGAATTACTCGGACTCAAACAAGACTCAACCAAAGACTGTTAAGAATAGAATACATGAGGACCTAGGGTATAAAGGCCCAGCACCAGGAGGAAGCTGGAGGAGAAACCGAATAGAACAACAATATACTCAAACCATGATGCTCATGAATCCTCATTGAGATCTTGCCTTCGATCCGTCAAGAGCCACTGGGGCCGAGTTTTCATACATCCGACCAACATCTTGTTAAAATCCCTGGCAAGACTAGCACATAGGCTTAGGATAGGCATATATACCCTTTTGTACTTATGTTCTACATATATCAATAAAGTAATAGGCCTACCTAGACCAATAGGACGTAGGGTTATTACTTTGAGTAGGCCCTAAACTTGTATAAAAATGTCCCGCATCTGACTACCATACCCCCCCATAAGAGATAAGACACACAAACAAGATCCAGGTTTTATAAGTTTCTGTTGTCAAGATTTTTATTGACAACAACTTGAGCCACTGTCAAGCTAGGCTTGCACAACATAATCTAGCTTAGTTAACATTTGTTTCTTGAACCAAGCTTAGCAATTTAGTTTGCAAACGTTTTATTAGGTGTATTTTTTAGCCATCCATTCATCCTCTTGGTCTACATCATGAGGCTATAGCTAGTCGAAAAAATATATATAAATCATCTCCTCCTTCCTCCCCATCGCTCCCTCCCGAGCTCAACTGATGTGGCAGCGGCCGCAGTGTTGGTGCTAGAGAAGAGAGGGACCTTAGGCATCCCCGGCACTTGATGAGGAGGAGAGGAGGCGGTGGCACCAAATCTAGTGCAGTGTTGGCGCTCGCGACTGGGCAGGAGAGGAGGGCCACCAGACGCAGCCTTTGGGGATGAAGGGACGAAATGAGAGATGACGGAGTTGGGGTTCAAGTTCGACATGGGGAGGCCCAACAAGAAGTTGGCAACCCGTGGTGCTCTTCTTCTGGGGGATGAATAAGCGATTGCACGGTGGCTTCTTCTGAACCGCGTTGGTTGGCAAGGAGGATGAGGTAGCGAGCGACTTTTGGCCCGATACCTATGTATGGCCAGCGCAGTTGAGCGAGACACAAGCGCTACAGTGATGATGAACCGGATACCAAGCCTATTAGAGGTAGGCCTTTGGCTTTTCTTCTCCAAATTTTACATTAGGGAGTGAGATAGCAAGTGAGTTCTTCACCCAACTTTTCCAACTCACATCTCTTTTTTCCCACGCACGTTTTTCAAATTGCTAAACGATGTATTTTTTGTAAAAAGTTTCTATATAAAAGTTGCTTTAAAAAATTATATTAATTCATTTTTCAAAAAAATTAGTAAATACTTAATTAATCATGTGCTAATGAGTCGCTCCGTTTTTCGTGCGGAGAGAATCTTTTCCCAACTCAACCTAACGAACACACCCTAAAGATTGTCTTTGAATGCAATTGACATAATCAACCTACTGCAGTAAAAAGACACTACTCTATTAATTTGAGAGGCGCAATAAACTTCAACCTATCGTTGTTCTGGCTAGTATCTAGATCTATCTATAAATTGCACAGTGAAAGTTTGTTCGAAGTATAAAGCTCTAGGAACCTACTTTATCCATCTCAAAATATAAGCATTTCTGAAGTTGGACATAAGTACAAAGAAAATATGTGTAAATGATTAAAATAATGTTGTAATTAGTTGAGAAATAAAAGTAAGTGAAAAAATTAAATGGAGAATAGTTATGATTGGTTGAGATGAGAGGTGTAGATGGAGAAATAGTTTTATTTTGAAACAAATTAAACTTGAGTGATAGAAATATGTTCATTTTGAGACTTTGGGCACCTTTGTAGTTATACATTTATACGCCTCACCATGAACCATTAATGGCTGGGAATGGTTTATGAACCAATCTCCTGTAGGCGCTAATGTTATAACATGCATGCTAAAGAGCTACAGTTATCAGATCTCCGCATGGATCATGAACTACTCGTACTTATAATTAATTAATTTGTTCTTGCCCCTGTCTTCTGAGTCAAGAAATCAAGATGGTGGCTGTGACGGGCCCTTTAATTTGCCATGTGAGCGCGCTTCTGTGACCATCTGAATCTGAACTCGATTTTTATTATTGGTCTAATGCCAGTCGTATCCCGTATCCGTTTGCAAATCACTTTCGATGGAAATACAAATACTACTCAAAATCAGTGGCGGACCCATAAAATTTACAAGCCCGGACAACTAACAGAGTCTCGTCCTCCCGTGCCCCTTCTCCCGTACCCCTACTGGTTGGAAGTGTTACTGGGTTTTAAGGGCCCATAGAAGCTGAGCCCGGGCAGGAGCCCAGGCTAGCCGGGCCTTGGGTCCGCCGGTGCTCAAAATTCTTTGATTTTTTATATCGCATTTTCTAGCTGGTGCCCAATAGAAAATTAGAGAAAAAATCTTACAAATTTTGTACCATCGATTTAACTTATGATTTATACACTAGGCCGTCTCCTTTAATTAACTCAGACAACTCAACTAACTCTCGTTAGGGATTTAGGTAAAGACATAGCGCCGACCCTGGTTAGGGATTTAGGTCAGGCTAGGGTGAGAGGTAGTGGGTTTAGAAGAGCCAGGTGATGGAGGCTGGATGAGCGAGAGCGGTGACATGTTGATGGCACCACCAAAACCATAGAACGAAAGAGTGTGGTGGATAGTAAAGGTAGTGGGGTAATCAAGAAAGCAATAGTAGGCCACGAGCACAAACGGTGTGGCCAGTGACATCCATGAGGTCGCGGGCTCGGGTGCTGCCAGCCACTGCCGTGAGCACCACCATGCCGTCCCTCTAGCATCGAGCTCGCCAAATCCAGGATGAGCGACGTTGGAGGTAAGGAGGTGGCTATGAGCTCGGGGAAGGAGGAGTAGTGAGTGCCGTCGACAGTGCGGATGCCGAAGAGGATGACGGTCTCCTCGGCGAAGTGGCAGAGCATGTCGTCGAGGGAGGAGAAGTGTTCGAGAAGGTCAACCTCCCAGGTGTTGGACTAGAGGCCGTCGCAGCAGCCGAGCATGACGTCATAGGCACCGCCGCCAAGGGTCGACGACAGAGTCCTACGCTATGAGGACCATGTCGGCGTAGGCGACAACGGCAGGGTAGGCGGTCTTGACGGCACCATGAGTTCCTAACAGGCGCCAGGGCCAGGATGAATCGACCCGGCGTGATGGCGGTGATGTCACCATCGACCCGGCCACTAGACTATGGGTGCACCTCTACCTCCCCGACCTCGACGACTGCGGCTACGAGAGGAAGTTGATGCCCGTCATCCTGTACCTCCACGACGATAGCCTCGTCGTTGGCTTTGCCGAGGATGTGCTCGAGCATGAGCTCGCCAACCGCCTCTGCACCCAGGCACACGTCCTCGTGTTGTCCTTCAACTACTGCCTCGTGCTGGAGCACCCCGTCCCCGCCTGCTACGACAACGCGTGGTCCATGCTGCAATGGGCCGTTGCCACCGAAGCCACAAGCGTCAACCCATGGTAGCAGGCCTTCGTGCTTGGGTACAGCGTTGTCGAGAGAGATGGAAAAGAGAGGAGGGAGGAAAAGAGAGGAGGAGAAGAGAAGAGTCTCTGATTATGTGGGTCATACCTATCACGTCAGCAAAAAACACTTCCCAAATTATTGAAGAAGTCAATTTGCACCGATTTTCAAAAATGGGGGGAGACGTTATACCCGGTTTTGCGGTTGAGGATACGATTCAATCAGGAGGAAGAAACAAGGGAGGTACAATAGACTTATTAATTTTCAACCCCACGGTAACTGTGCAGCTCAAAATTAAGCGGCCTAGCATTGGCACGATCCAGAAGGCGTACTACCTGCACTGAGAAAGAAAAGAGAACTCATATGAACAAATTTAGCCCAGTTCCTATCCTAAGGCTGAGTTCGGATGGATGAGTTCCCAACTCATCTTCCTCGTGTTTCGCGCGCACGCTTTTTAAACTGCTAAACGATGCTTTTTTTACAAAAAAATTTCTATACAAAAGTTGCTTTAAAACAAAAAAAAATTAGCTAATACTTAATTAATCACGTGCTAATTAACCACTTTGTTTTGCGTGTTTTGAGAGAGTTCTCAACTCTCCCGAACACAGCATAAGAAACATACCGAAAACACAGCCCAATACACATATCAAGTCTCAAATGTGTACTCCATCCATCCTATAATAAGTTCATTGTTAGTCCCTCTCATTGTCCCAAATAAGCTTATTTTTAAATAATTATTATATCAGAATTTGTGAAAGTAGAAAATAATTGTATTAGAAGTAGATAAAATATGAATAATTAAGGTGGGTATTTTGGTTTTTTTATTAATATGTGTGGGATATGTAAAAAATAAAATTATTTTGAAACAGAGAAAGTAAATGAATTTGCAGATACTGTATATGGATGGTTTTGAAAAGCCAGTACATGTCTAGAAACAAGGACGCGCACGTACGCTCTCACCTGGAAACTTTGTGCGCTCACACCATGAGCTACATTTGTCTTTTCTTTCATGTTATTTATGCCGCTGTGATAATTCCACCATGTATACTGGCGTACTTCTCATCCCGAAATTGGCAGCCAAACTGACGAGAAAATAGCCTGGCATCATTAGACAAACTAGTTGGGTGACCCGTGTAATTACGTGCCTAGCATCCATACAAAATATGATTTTACTTTAAATTTTGTTAAGTCTTAAAACATTGAATGACCAAACCTGATCATCCGTGGGTTTTATTTTATAGTATTTAAAAGTCACACCAGTTGCTGTCTTTTACTTTTTTGTCACCCCTTTATTTACTTGCTTGATCTACCATGGCATTTATTCATCTTTTTTGAAACCTTTAAAAATTAGATCTTGTAATTTTTAGAGTTTATTTTCTCGTTGGGTTTTGTTTTTATAGTTTTTAGAAGTCTCATCAAACGATGCCATTGTACTTTTCTATGAACTACTTGCTGTCTTTCATTTTTATCATTGAAATTTAAAAAATCGAACATAATTATCATTGGGGGTTCATTTTTTACTTTCTAGAAGCCCTATCAACCGCCGACGGTTCTGCCATTGTACTCCTCTACGCCCTGTTTGTTGCTTTCCCTCTTTATTGTTATTGAGATTTTAAAAACCTAACATGATTATCATACCGCCAACCGTCGTGACCATGCTGCTTAACGGCCTGCCCGTTGTTCCTCCTTTTAATCGTCATTGGGATTCTATTTGAGATTTTGTTTGTATTATTTAGATGTCCCATCAACCGTCTCCATCCTATTTTTTTATGGGCATATTGCTTTTTCTTTTTTATTGTCATTTGTTATTAATGTGTTTGTTCTAGATGGACTATTTTTTTAAAAAAAATTTCATATTGTTCGTTTCGATATTTTGTTGTTTATAAATTGTATTCCTACTTCAACTCTTATAATTATTTTTCTATTCAGAATTCATTTCATTTTTTATTTGGAATTTTAATTAATCTCATGTTGTGTTCTAGATGGTCTCTTTATTCGATATTCTTTATTTTTATTCCGATTTTTTCTTATTTATAAATTGTATTTCTAGTTGAACTCTTTTTTCTAATTTTGGAATTTATTTTATTTTTATTTCGAATTTTAATTAATCTTATATTACTATTCTCTCAATAGTTCTTTTTTATTCCTGCTTTCGGCTGCCTCTAAATTGTATTCTTACTTAACCTCTTATTTTTATTTTTAAAATTTTGGAATTTATTTTATTTTTTTATTTTGAATTTCAATTAATCTCTAATTGTGTTCTACACGAACTCTTTTTTAATAATTTTTATTTTTTATTTCGAATTTTAATTATTTATGAATGTATTCCTATTCAAACTCTTCTTTTCAATTCCGGAATTTATTTTATTTTTTATTTTGAATTTCAGTTAATCTCTAATTGTGTTCTACATGGAATTTTTTAATATATTTTTATTTTTATTTCGAATTTTAATTATTTTCAAATATATTTTTATTTCAACTCTTTTTTTTTCTCTGATTAATGTGGAGATTTCTAGCTTTCATATAGTAAACGTGATGTTTTTTCAAAACTGTTTTAATAATATAATAGATAATAAATAGATAGATAGATAGATATTACTGCATGTCTTGCATCCATCCAAAATTGACGTGTGTAAAGATTGAAGAACCATCGGGCACTAGCTGGCATCCTGGGTGGCACTGAAAACTGAAGACGCTAGCTGTAATTTGTACTCCAGGTTGCGTACGTAGCAGTAAGGTAGTCACACACAAGAGTTAAAAATACATTGGTCCAGTGGTTGCGGCAGGCTTCGTTTTCAACAGCATTTCATTCCCTTGACATGAGCAGAAACACCCGCAGGAACACGAGGGGAGGGCGGCTACAGGGGCCCGGCCAACCGATCGAGTCAACCTTTCAACACTCGCCAACATTTCTTCCCCTCCTGCCCATTTACTCGCTACCAATTGTACAAGCTGCCCATCCCCCTCATTACTCCCTTGCCTTTTAAGCACTCTTTCCTTCCTTGCAATTCCAAACTTTACACTTCTATACCCTCTTCTCCTCTCCTCTCCTCCGGCCCTATCTGCAATTCTACATCTCCTCCTCCTTTCTTTTTGTTCTTGTTCTCCATCTCCATCTCGTCATCCCAAGCACGGGAGTATGCCTCAATGTCCACAGAGAGGTAAGAGGCCACCTCGAACTGATTTCAGTTGAATTCTTTACCTTTTGTCCCCTTTTTGTCTCTTGGTTATTTTTGAAAGCTTCTCTCTTTCTGTTTCTTGAAAAAAAAATTCTAAAGAATCGGAGAGGTTTCTGTTCATGTACCTTTTGTAGTTCGTGGTTAAAACTTGAATTCTTGCATTGTGGTTTGCATATGGTCCCTCTCCTGAATCCATGCAACAAACCCTAAATAGCTTCGTCGACCCTTTCCAATTTCCGCCAGGGAAAGACTCGATGAGATCGGCAAGAAGATCAAGCGAGAGCCGGACACCGCCGGCGTCGTAGTCGCCGCCGTCGCGGGCACCGCCACCGCCACGCTTATCGACCACCGCGTCCCCCACCGCCTCGGCCTCGGCGGCGCCGTGAACACCGTGACCCCGTGCGCCGCGTGCAAGCTGCTCCGCCGGCGCTGCGCGCAGGAGTGCCCCTTCGCCCCATACTTCTCGCCGCACGAGCCCCACAAGTTCGCCGCCGTCCACAAGGTCTTCGGCGCCAGCAACGTCTCCAAGATGCTCCTGGTACGATACGATTGTACGACAAACCGTTCTTTAAAGGAAAAAAATAAATTGTACCTTTCGCTAGCTTGTGCATTAATGGCTTCGTCGGTGCAATGCGGTTTCAGGAGGTCGGCGAGGCGGAGAGAGCCGACGCGGCGAGCAGCCTGGTGTACGAGGCGAATCTGCGGCTGCGCGACCCCGTGTACGGCTGCATGGGCGCCATCTCGATGCTGCAGCAGCAGGTGAACGCGCTGGAGGCCGAGCTGGAAGCGGTCAGGGCCGAGATCTTCAAGCACAGGTACCGGCAGGCCGGCGCCACCGGCCTCATGGACGACGTCCAAGTCCATGTCACCGCCGGCTTCGCCGCTCCTCCTCCTCCTCCACCGATGCACGCGAGGGACGTGGTGTCAGTGGCGGACGCCAGCGGGCAAGAGTTGGCCGGAGCGCCGGTGATCTCGTCGGCGTCTCCGCCGGTGTATCCTGCCGGACAGCCATCAACAAGTACTACTGACTACAGCTCCCACAACTCAAGTGAGCATGTTGCATACTTTGGTTGACTTGCATGGATTTATCTAACGTTTTGGTGTGATCACAATTAAGCCCGGGAAAAATAAGAACTGTGTGCGAGCTTAGTTATATATATGTTTCTCTAGAAATAGATATAGTTGTGGATACCTTGGGTAAAGAAAAGAATTTGTCCAATGGATGTATCAATCCGTAATTTTATTGTATTGTTCATTGTGATTGGGTGGTTCATTTAATTAATTGAGTGCGTGCTAAATGATCGGATTAGCTCAAGGAAGTTTTCTTCGGTTCCGCGGAATGAAGTAGTAGTTGTGGCAAGTAAAATTGAACTAGAACACATCTGCGTGTATATACATATATAGTCCAAGTGCAGGTTAATTTCATAGTTAGTTATGCGTGTACTGAATAAGATAGGTCGTTTTCGTCCTACGTATTTTTCATGAATTTTACAATAATTGGTATGAATTTGCGTGCAGGCTAGAATGATCTAATAACTCCGTCCCAAAATAAGTATAGTTTTGTAATGTTCACATATAACGTTTAACCGTTCGTCTTATTTGAAATTTTTTTACGATTGGTATTTTTGTTATTATTAGATGATAAAACATAAATAGTACTTTATGTGTGACTAATTTGTTTTAAGTTTTTCATAAATTTTTCAAATAAAACGAACAATCAAACGTTGGACACGAAAATCGAAGACTGCTTTTATTTTGAAACGAAGGTAGTAGTACCAGAGTACCAGCAGAGCATGCGTGATCCTTGAACTGATTGTTACTACTAGATTGGTGACGAGACCTAAAAGAACAGGTCATGCGCTGATGTGCACGTATATACACTTATATAGCGACATCTCCTTGGATATTATTTGCTTGAATGCATATCAATTAATTGATTGGTTCTTACTATTCGAATGATAAGTCAGCTTGATACTTACATAGTCACATCATTGTCATTTCTCAACGTTCTAGTCTTGTTCACATAATTTGGTAATTGATCATTGTTCTGAAATAGGTTGCACTGTACAAATACATGCACAGAACTTATGAAGGAAACAGGACAATGAAACTACTGTAGGTCATATATGCATGTCTACACTATATAAATAACTGTAACTCGCTTGTGCAATGTAGTATCATTAATTAGATGTGCTCTGCACAATAGCCTTTTGTGTAAGTTCGTTTTTTTTTTAACCAGCAGATCGTCGAAAGATTTCTTTTTACATATCCGTTTCGTTTAAACGAAGCATTTCTTTGGTGCAACCTTCTCTCTCTCTCTAAGATGTTGATTGGTGCTTTTTTTTTAATCTGGAAAAGTGTTTTTGTCCTTAAAGGGATGCCATCTCATTTCTTTCATGTCATCTAAAAAATTATAAAAGTTTTAAAAAATATTTACAAGATAGATTAAAATCTACTATATCACTAGACAAATATACAAGT
The DNA here is from genome assembly GCA_008326285.1 of Oryza officinalis. Classification (NCBI taxonomy): domain Eukaryota; kingdom Viridiplantae; phylum Streptophyta; class Magnoliopsida; order Poales; family Poaceae; genus Oryza; species Oryza officinalis. The sequence continues at coordinate 19,350,124 of BDMV01000009.1, forward strand.
TTAAATATTGTAACAAAAATAACTACAAATATATGCATATATACTTAATTAGAGTTTACAATTTGTTGTTTTAGTTGTAACATGTAAAAATTGAATTTTTACATGTTTGTGAAATGATATATCTCGTATTAATATTTCTTGTAAATTTGTTTAGAAAATTTTGATAGTTATTTATTTGGCATGTAAGAAACAAGATGGTATTTCCTTGATGGAAAAAATCCATCTCCTTTTAGTAGTTGTACGTGCCATGCATGTTACACGGCCTTTTAACTAATTCATTTAAAATTTATCATTTGCAAATAGGACGCATGAATCATTTGAAGAAATCTAGTGGGCGTATTTTAAAATAAATCTTATGTACAGTACAAGTGATAGTACACAACAAGGCTCTGTATGGGCCGACATATTCATTTCTTCACGTGCTCTTATTTTAGTATTGCCCTCAATAATACTATGACCCTGTTCCGAAGTCTGAATACCAGGGTATTGGTAATGCAGAAAAGATAGGACATTTCGTATGTAGGCCAGATTACTTGTTCTTAATTTGTTGCTCAATACTTTTCCGGTTGCATATTATAAGTTAATTTAGTTTTGTACTAAAGTTAAACTCATCCAACTTTGGCAGAGTTTATAAAAAATACATGAATATCTACAACATCAAATTATTTTTATTAAATATACTATAAAATATATTTTGATAGTGCATTTATTTTATATTATAGATATTGGTAGATTTTTTTTACTATAAACTCAAGAAGTTTGATATAGTACGTAGACTAAAACAAACAAAAATGAAGGAGTACAACCCTTGTTGCATGACCAATCAGTGATTCTTTAATTTTTCTGCCCTTTAATTGTGTCTGCCAGAAAGTAGTAGTTATTTTCCTGTTTTTTTCGTTATTCCTGCATTAGTTGTGGGTTGAGGTATTAGTCAGGTAGAGCATGGTTCAGACTTCCGATGGACGAGGAAGCTACCAGTCCATACACATTAATTCATGCACATACTTTCGACCATTTAATTAATCTCCTTAATTTGCCTATATATTTTCCTGGTACGTAGAAAGCAATGTGGGCATATGCTGAAGTGATCTGAGTCGGCTGTTTTATGCATAGCTAAGCCAGCTTCTAGCTAATCGCATTACTAAAACCCCTGTAGGACGAGAGGCCTTTCCTTGACGTGCAGTGCTTGCAGTTGCAGCTAGCTCAGCTCGATCGTACTTGGTTGAGTTCCAAGCAGGCAAAGTAGACACACCCGGTCTCGAATTAAAAACTGGAGCACCAGCATGGCCTCTTCCTCCCAGCGTCCATGTGTACGAGAGAGAGTCGTTAATTTGTTTATTTCCAAGCTAAAATGGGTTGGGTTGGGAGCTTGGCGTGTGGGATGATGGGTGTGATGGGGATTTGGTCCAGCGTCGTGCTTGCTTGAGATGGCGGGCATCCTTGCTTGCTTGCTTGTCCGCACTCAACACCAACGCCGATGCTTAAAAGTCTTCACTAACCTCGAAAACCTAGCACGGGATGCCTACTACTCATGCATCTCCACTGTTTCTGGTCGTACTACTACCACATTGGTTGCAATACATGTTTTTCACGTATACTGTAGAGTATATATGGCCTGTTGCAAGCTAACACAGGAGTAGTAGTTAGGTTTATCCGTGTTCAGGCTTTCAGATTCTGGAGCTGGAAATTTCAGATGTGAGCTGAACCCGGACAGATTACGCACTGCATGTTAGGATTAGGTACCGTGTGCGCGCGCGCTCTGCAGTTCGCAGCTCACTGCACATGCTTCGACTGGCGATCGGTCGGCGCCGCGACGGTGCAAGCACGCAGGCGTACACCGCACCGTTTTTGTTTGTATAAGAGTGACGAATAATGTACTAGTACTAGCGTAGCCGCTCCATTGACTAGAGGAGTTTTGCATGCCGACAGCACAAATCTTGAGGAGCAGCACGTGGTGGTGGCACATATACGCGTTACGCGACCTTTTCGATCGTACCACTGTCTGGTGACTGCGCGTCTCTGCCGGTGGGGGGAAAATGTAGACCTAATTCCTGACGTTTTGGACACGATCAAAATCAAACTTTTATAACCTTAACTATCAATAAATTTTAAATATTTAGTTTAAAGGCACTAAAACAACGCATGTAGATTTGTCTTACAAAGTACTATAATAAAAATAAAAATTTATTTATTTATTTTATATATTATAATAAAAAATCATAATCAAAATTATATTTTGGAGACTGTGTTATTATTCAAAACGTTAAGAATTATAAAATCGGAGATATGAGACAGAAAAACCGGATCGAATAGACCGAAACAGAAATAACACAGACTGGGTTTTCGGTTATCAAATTGGTTAACCGAGATGATCGAATTGAACAAATTTGGAGAGAAGACCTAGAAACCATATTAATATCGGTTGTCCTGGTGCTACATTGGAAGTTAGAACTCCTATAGTTGATGGTCTTGGAGAGCTGGTACATTATAAGTCACTTTGGGTATGTACTAAGTTAAACCTTTTCAAATTTGACACACACACACACACATATATTGCTACAGGACATTCAAAACTTGTGTAATTTGCTGGTAGACATCGTAAAAATATGTCACGATAAAAGACACTTTAAAAACTGATAATTTGCTGGAGGAACTTTCTCCTTAATTAAAGAGAGAAATTGTCAATGTTATCAATAAGGCATACCTCCTATACATGGGTTCATGGTATACGAAAATATCAAATACCTAATAGTATGCGAGAAAATATCCTTTGGTTAAGGAAATACGATGGATAGAGAAGAAAATTATCTTTCCCGGAATAGAAGGTGTTTCGGATAAGGAAGGAGAAGCAGAGTCCTACTCGAACACTACAAGGACTACTCGGATCGTATCTATACTTGTCTTTCTAGTTCTACTTGGACAAAAGAACATCCGAGAGTATAAATACAAGACCCCCTAGGAGAACAAGGGAGAGGCCAACACACGCCAAATTAAAATACAAGCCTAGACAAACCCAATCTAGAATCAAAAAGACTAACATAAAGGCTCTAGAGCTATCTTCAATCTCGTCGAGTTCATATTCGAGAAACAAGACTACACTAGCTGTCAACTACATGTTCGAGCTCCATGATGCCAAAAGTCGACGTCGACTAGATTAGGTGATCCCAAATATTGTACTCGTGTGATATCGATATATAAAGGCAACACCGGCTTCGACCAACAGGAGTAGGGCTATTACCTGTCAGTTAAGGGGGTCGAACCTGTATAAGAATCTCTGTCTCCTGTCTTTTTACCTCAATCTTGTGTATACCCTTGTTCCAACGATCCTCATACTCTACAAATACCGTGGTCGAGGTATAGCCCGTCGACAGTGACGCATCAGATAGGGGACTTAATATTTCAAGATTCAACGAGATGGGTTCAAGAAGTGGATCTTCCAACGAAACACCCTCCAACGACTTCAAACCAGGGACATATGACCCGACCGGAGTGTGTTTTACTATAGATCTAGACCCTTGTCATCTCAATCCTCATCAAGAAATTGCCCTATGGATTTTTCGGCGGAGGATGCTTCGACAACTTTGGCCCTGAGAGATCTGACCCGACCAAAGTACGTTCTCCGACCAAATTGGAATTGTCCCCGCCAACAAATCAATCTATCAAAATCAACCAAGCTTTAAGACGTCGCCACCGCGGGTTTTCGATAAGGGATACTTCGACGATTTCAGCTATGGGAGATATAACCCAACCGAAGTACGTCCCCTTTAAATCGAGACCGTCGTCGCCGACAAATCAATCTACTAGGATCGACAAAACTTCAAGACATCGCTGCCGCGAAGGACATCAGTTCATTATTGGCCTAGATCCGGATCGACTACCTCCGAACCGACCAAAAGTCCGATGAATTATCATCATCAGACAAAGAAGCCGCCACCATTCATGCATGTGTTAACGCCAAAATTTGGTAAGATTCTTTATTGGATTCGGTTAAGGAAAGAATACGATCAGCCGATGAAAAGCTTATCCAGAAGAGATCAAATTCAAAAAGGAATCGTGAAGACCACGGCATAATAGCTTAATTTATCTATTAATTAGACAAGTTTTGTGTTTATGAAAGTTTATGTTTTGTCCGATAAAGACTTTATGTTTTTTCTTTTATTTTTAAAAAAGTTTGTGTCGTGTCCAATTAGAACTAAATATGTCATTAAATTATTTTCATTAAATCTATCCTTTATATATTTTTATATTTTATTTCTTTCATGTTAAAAATATTGTTATATTTTTTTTATAAACTTGATCGAATTTAAATAGGTTTGACTAGAATAAACCCAAAGTGACTTATTATACAATACATAGTGAATATTTGCTATTATGTTGTGCTATTTAATTGCCAAAACAGCTTGGCAAATTTTTTTTGTGATTTCTTTTATTTTGTGATCTCTTAAAACTATCACATATTTCAGGCATGAACAAAGACCAAAGCGAACTAAGTAACCGAATTGCTCGGTTCTAAGTGTTTTTTTAAGTATATTTAGTTTTAAGTTTTAGACACTGAATTTCCGCATGGACCGAAAAAATTGAACTGAATTTTTCGGCCAGACCAAATAACCACCCTTGTACGCGTTTGAGACGAGCGAAATGAGTTACATACACATGGCATGGAATGGTGTGCTAGTCTGCCCGATCGAAGACAAAATTTTGAAGTCACCCCATCTAAAAGTAAAAGGATGCTAGTTCTCATCTGCCAGAAGCCTAGAAGGATATGAGGTCCCGAAGATGCATCTCTCGTCATTTGTAGTGCTCGGTTATCCTCGTCTGTTCTGGCAGAACGGTACGCGCGAAATTGAACTTGGGCCAAAGCTGGAATGAGAGGAATAACGCGAATGCATGTCTGAAAAGGGGGGGAAAAAACGTCGTGGCTGCCGTTGCATCATCTCGATGCAGGCTACGCAACTCTTCCGTGAAGACTGAAGAGTAATATATGTGACAATAGGAAAAAACACTAAAAATCAAATGTTGAGAGTGGGATTTGAACCCACGCCCTTTCGGACCAGAACCTTAATCTGGCGCCTTAGACCAACTCGGCCATCTCAACAGCTGATAGCATAAGAGTTGTCAGCCTTTATAACCCTTACGGTACACGGTGTGATACCGAATTTTTTGTATTTTTAGAATTTTTTTTTAATATTTACAGAAATATTATAGCGCCGAAAAAATTTGCAAAAATAGACCCTGCCGCCCTTCGCAAGGGCGGCAAGCCGACGTGGCACACGCACGCTGGACGGCGCGGGACGGCCGTCAAGGAGGAGCTGGGCGTTTTGCACTCTGCCCCCTTGCCGCCCTGGCAAAGGGCGGCAAGGCCCCCTTGCCGCCCTTACAGAGGGCGGCAGGCCTGCCCGCCTATAAAACCCAGCCGGCTGCTTTCAGGAGGCCATTCCCTCCTCACCTCTCCACATCCAAAAAAAAAAGGAGAAGGGGA